>JABEVN020002660.1:0-20774 GCA_013146195.2 Codonopsis lanceolata
TCATTAGAATTTCTTTAGTGATCTTAACATCACCATCGAGAATCGGTTGTTTTGGAGGACTCCAACCATTCGAACAGACGAGCCACGCTCTTTCATCAATTGATTTGATGAATCGCATCTTGACTTTCCAAATAGAATAATTTACATTAGTCAAAGTTGGAGGACGAACAATATTCTCAAGAGAATCCATCACTCTCTACAAGAATCAACTCTTAGTGATGTAAAGAGAAGGCTCGATACCAATTGAAGAACACAATAGCTACGATTCTCAAGAGAAACCAATGTAGTTTCCAATGTAGCTTATAATGTAGCTAATGGAAGTCACAATGGTCAAAAATAACAAAGCAAATGAAAGATGAATAAATGGAGACAACAAATCGAACACAAGTTGCAAAACAATCTACAAGACTATGCTTGTAGACCTAGCCTCATGGCCAAAAGATTTTACTAAAGAGATTAATTGTTTTACAAAAGGTTGTGAAATCACCAAACAAAACACTCTCACAAGACAACCGTCTTGGAGAGCAAAACAACCCTACGGACAATAGGTTATAACAAACGTGGGAGGAAACAAACAACTTCCTAAAATCATCAGGAGAGGCTAAAACAACATCAACACCCTATGTAGTTCCTAATGATGTAACATTGGAAGCTACAATGAGAAACTGTTCAACGTGGAAGGCGAAGCGCTTGGATCTTCACGTTTCAGACTCTTTTGCTTTCAGGTTCTCTTGATGTCTACCTTCCAACCATGTTCAAGCACTCCTATATATATAAAATCGACGACCCATACACACGATAGATAATCCAACTCCAACAAAACAATGATTAGTAGTAAGGAATGAAATCAACTTACCCATATCTCTAGATTTTATAACCATATAAACAAGGAGTCTAGATACAGGTTTGAAGGATTTTTGACAAGATTTTGTTTCCAAAATAATGCCTAAACTTAAAGACCAAGGAAAACAAAATCTAATTAAAGATTTAGATACCAAAAATGCCAACCTTGTCTAATATGTATATTACCAAGAAAGGAGTCTCGTTTTTTTTGCTAGATTTCTCTCTCTCTCTCTCTCTCTCTCTCTAGTTCCATCATTGAAAGAAGAGATTCTTCTTATGGGCTATGACCCAAGTGTTCTTTCTAGTTTGGCTTTTAACGGACTTTCTTTTAGTCAAAGTCATGTAAAACTGGTTGACTCTGTCTCTCACACACCACTTGCTGATATCTTGTCTGAATGAAAATTCAGATTAAGAGCCTAGCGAGGTTAGAGACAATTCTTTATATCATGAATCATGATCCCTCTATGTTTTGGAGATGAAACCATTTCCAAACATTTCTCTCTCAAGAAACCAAATCGTTTGTCTTCCTTCAAATTAGGTTACACTTACGTTTTTAGGGATTTATTTTATTGATAATCATGTATTTCTTCCGTTCAGGTGAAGAGCTCCCGTTTGAACTTACTTAAAATTACACCTTTAATAATTCATTAGTAGGGTGTCAACCAAACTCACCGTCCGACCAGACCAAACCGCACCATGCGGTTTGGTTCGATTCATTTCAAATTTCAAAACCGATCGGTTCATGATTTATGTTTCAAACCAAACCAAACCAAACCATCTTTTATTTAATTATTTATTATATATAATATATATGTATTTTTCGATATATATATATAATAACAAATAATGTCGTTCTTACCAAATGTTATGGATTCAAATGGTATCTTAACTTGTATTTCATTGTTTGTTAATGTTTGATGTTTGGAAAAAGAAGTTTGATTTTTTGTTTATCAATAGTTTAATTTCCTAGTCTAATTGCATTGCTTCATCAATTTTATTGCATTAATTTTTACATCGTGGTTCAATAGTTTATTTAGTCAAATACAAATTATTATTTTTGCGGTTCAATAGTTTAAGCGCCTAGTCTAATTGCACCACGGTTCAAGATTGTAGTGAAATAGACCATGTCTCAGATCTTCTTCTTCTATATCCTCCGTCAGTAAGTCTTTTCCACACCTTTGCCTTCGTCCCTACCATGAAAATTCTCGAAGCCCAACACATTTTCATTAAAGTTCCGTAGTTAATGTTTCAGAAAATTCGTTTACTTTTTGGTGCCCCGAACCCCGTCACCCCAGCGTCGGCCAGAAGTCGATCCTCGTTTATTGCTCAATAATGGTTTTTTGAATCCAAGTGTGTTGACGGAGTTATTGAAGGAGATCGATGACATTTTTGAACAATATTTTGAAAATGGTCTTTTCCGTTGATAAAAAATTGACCTGGAGAGGTTAGAAATTTCAAAAAAGTGACCGAATTTCACCAAATATTTAACCTCTCTAGTATAGTGTTCTTTTTCATCAACCGTTAAAGGCCTTTTTCAAAAAAATGTTCTAAAATGCTCAAATCATTTTCTTCCACATTTCCGGGCGAAATTAAACCAGGATCGACCGTTGAAGGATTTTTCGGCTTGGGACGAAGGCAAAGAAGGAGGAGGAAGAAGAATGATTTTACGGATGAGATAGAAGAAGGATGGAGGATGTTGTCTCGTTCTTTAGGATTTTGTATAGCGGTGCAAAAATTAATTCATGAAAAATTGGAAACTTATAAATCGTGGTGCAAAAATTAATCATCGCGGTACAAAATTTGATTAGGTAATTAAAACTTATGTGTCAAAAAAAAATGTTTTATCGCGGTACAAAATTGGATTATCTAATAAAAATTAAAAATTGATGCAATTAAATTGATGTATCGTGGTGCAAAAGTTGATGCTACGATACTCAGTTTGTTTCAGGAAAATGACTTCTAGAAAATTTTTTCATTTTTTTTGTTAAAGCACAAAATATAAAGCATGATATATATTGTTGGTGCTCTTTCTAATGCTTAAGCTTTTAGATGAGTTGTATCGAGCTCATGGTTTGACAAGGGTTCAAATCCCCCTTGCATTTATCCTAAAAATATTTCAAATGGTACGTATTGACCCTATATAAAGTAGTCTCTCCACGTATGCACGTGAGGGGAGTGTTAGCACAAAATATAAAGCATGATATACATTGTTGGTGCTCTCTAAAAACTTAAGCTTTTAGATGAGTTGGTTACTTAACATTTTTGATGTTTGGTAACCTTAGGAAAATGTAGTCAACAAGGTTTTCCAAGTCAATGGAAAATGAAGGCTTCTTTTCCTGAAAATGACTTATTGATTCATTTTATTCATTTTTCAAATGTTCGTGCACACTCCGCCTCTTCTTACACATAATATTCCACTCAACAAATAAATTGTTTAGAAATATAAATGAAGTTTGTGCACACTATTTATAAATTATAATTTTAATAAATACTCACTACGTTCTAAAATTAGTATCAACTATATTATTTAGGGACATCCTAAACATTGACAATTTTCTATTTTAAAACATTTTTTTCATGTCAATTATAAAAAAAATTATTTGTAATTGTGAGATTGAAAAAAATATACCTTGATTTAACACCACTAATGATAAATTAAGGGTTACTAAATAAAAATTACTTAAAATTCAACACTATCTTAGTATATTCTTTTGTATTTATTCATATATAGTTTTTTGTAACATTTTCTGGGACATCCCATTGTCTATTTTCTATTTTAAAAAGTGTTTTTTCATATCAATTATCAAATTTTTTATTTGAAATTGCAAAAAAGATGGACCTTATTGATTGAACACCACTAATGATAAATTGAGGGCTACTAAAGAAAAATTACTTAAAATTCAACATTATCTTATATTCAATATGTGCATTAATATTAAAACATATTTTTTGTATTTATTCATTTAATGTTTTCCGTAACATTTTCAGTGTATTTGTCAAACACCCGTAAATGTTTTCTGACATATTTTCAAAAGATCTACCAAACACCTGAAAATGAAATCTTTTCATTTTTTTCCAGAAATCATTTTCCGAAAATCATTTTTTGGAAATCATTTTCTGTGAAACAAACGGAGCTTAAGTAACCTCCGTAGTGCGCCTTCATTTCATTAAGAGCATAATTGTTATTTTATCCCAAAAAACAACTTTTTACGGTTGAAAATAAAAACATATGACGGAAGCGATTGATTACTTGAAAAAGGGAACCAACCCAAATTTTACCCTTTACTAGGTGCGTGGAAAATCCATAGTCAATATTCTTTTCGGAAAATAATACAGTGGTGGACGTTTACAATTTTTCAAGTGAGTGCACAATTGAGAAATCATAAACATTATATTACGTTTATAAATTATAATTGTCCCTTACGCATTTTCATACTTTAAAAACGTTTAATTATATTATCATTTGTAAAACTCTTAAGCAAATACTTCATCCATTCCGGACAAAGAATCAAATATTATATTTTGAGATATTTCACTTAACGAGCCTATTTTAAAAAAATTAAGGCATAAACGTGTTATTTTATTACTAATGAGCTACTAAAAGGGACATTTTTTAAAATTTCTGACTTTCAAGCGAAAACTTTTGCCCGAAATGGAGAGAATATTTTTCAATAAAACATACAAGACAATCACTAAAAGAGTAAACCAAATTCCTTCAAAATCAACCACAATTTGCAAGTCTAAACAAATTAAAAACCGCTCATAAATCAACTATTTTAACCCCAAATTAAAATGTCCTTGTTTCAGATTAAATAAATAGAGATTTTTTACCATGATGTTGAACACACAAAAACAAAAGTACAAAACCACATAGTGACAATGACATACACGATACAAATTTAGGAAATAAAATACTATTATCATCTATAACAAATTCACAACAAGTACATAAATTAAATACTCAATTCAGATTGTCAAAATTATTGAATTACATTAATTTCAAAATTACGATTACTGACTTACTGTCCTCTTTACTAATTACTAATTACTCCTCCGTCCCAAAATATATGACATTTTAAGAGTTTTTTTTTCCAAAATAGATGACACTTTGTAATTTTCAAGGAAATTTTCCTCTTTTTTTTCCAATTTTACCCATATTTACTGACTCTGTAATTAGTATTTGGCTCTTTAGAGAAGAATATCAAGACACTTCATTAATATTTGGATATGAGCAATTTAGTCTTTACAATATTTTTTTTGATCTGTTTGAAAAAACCCCCAAAACATCATATATTTAAGAAAAAAGAGAGTACAAAAGATTTAAAAAAAAAAACTCAAGTGGGGGCACAACGGTGAGATATGAGAGATTGATAATTTTATTGTTTTAAAAATATTTAAAGGTAAGTGGGGGCACATGCCCCCACCATTGCATGTTGGTCCACCTCAAAAAAAAATATGTGCTATCCCGTTTATATATACTAGTACTCTCTTTCGTGTCGATGGTACGGCGCCAGTTTGAGAATTTATTAATAAATGAAATAATGTGGAAATGAACCCAAATACCTAACAAAATAAAACATTTTACTTCAATATTTATTTTATAAGAAAACTAATAAATCAATATTTTAATTGTAATTACTGTTAAAATACAAAAAGAAAATTTTATTGTTTTCTCAATAACGAAAACTCAGTCTTTTTCTTCTGGGGGGTTTTGCTTAACTTTGTAAACATGAGATGCAATAACTTTGTCCATTATTTCCACCTACACATAAGACACAGAAAATTCAAACATATTCGATTAAACAAATTTTTTGCTTCATCTACAAAACTCGAATCATCCCACATATTGTTATACAAAATTTAACATGCAAACGAAGATGCATTTGATCCAAATTAATCAACCCTTAAAGCTAAAAAATGGCAATTAAATCAATGGAAACCAATACACATACCCCAACAAACGAAACCACAACAATGAGAATATGTCCAACATTCTATAAAAATAAACTCGTGCCCGTACCGATGGCACGGTGCCAGTAAGAGCGTGGTCAATGTATGAATCAAACATGATGAAAAAAATTAATTAAGAAACTACAACTACATATTTGTAAAACCGTAAAGGCCTCTTTGCCCGGAACGGAGGGATTAATTAATAATTTGTACACAAAACTGCAGGCCGACCAAAAAAACGGGCCAGACAAAACTTATGATTTTTTTATTTGTATAAGAAATTACAGACCGGAAAAAAATTAAATTGCCGAACAAAAAAATGGGCCCGACAAAAATTAAATTGATTAATTTAATTACAATAACAATTAAAAAGAAAAAAACAAATATTTCAAATTACAAAACTTACGAATTTTTTTATTTGTATACGAAATTGCGGGTCGGAAAAAAATTAAATTGATTAAGTTAATTAAGATAATAATTAAAAAGAAAAAAATAAAATAAAAATATTCAAAACTTACCGCTGGACTAAATTAAATTGATTAGTTACGCATGTTAAAACAATAAATCTCAGTAAAACAATATCGGTAAAATCATAAAACAATAAATGTAAAACTGTAAAACCATAAAAAATAAGTAAGCCGTAGAATATGTCTTTATTGGAACAATTATCTATTTTTGGAAGAAAAAGAAGCATTAAAATTGGAAAAAATAAATGTCGTTCACACGTTTACAATTTAGATTAAATGTAGAGCGTAGGATTGTAGTAAAAGAATTAATCTCAACCTGTAATTAGCCTTTACCAATTACACACATATTTTGGCATCTCTGTGCCTATGGCACGGTGCCAGTATATATGATTTCGTCAATTCAAATGATTGTACCTAAATAGACAGTTGAGTGGTACATTGCTTCAAGTGATAGTTGAGGGACTGATATTTTATAAGGGGTGATTGTTCAAAAGACTAATCGCAGAGTGAGACTTTGTAATATGAAAATAAAATAAAGGGAGAAGAAAAAGGGGTGACTACTCATAATATTAATTGTAGGGGGTTAAAAATGGATACTACTCACACATGTGAATGTGAGGGTGAATCTCAACCGTTAAATTTTTAAAGATAATTTAATCTCAACCTTTGAATATATCACTACGAAAAAACTCGGGATTGCCATGGACACATTTCCTTGGCAAATTATACAAATTCCTTGATAAAAACAATTTACCGTGGAAAAAGTTTCCTTGGCAAACTTCATAATTTTCCTTGGCATTTGCTCCCTTGGTAACGTTGCCGAGGAAATGTAATTCCTTGGCAAATTGCCTAAGATATTTCCAAGGAATTTGTCCTTGGTAATTTCAGATCCATTGTTTGAAAAATGAACATGTTTTCCTTGGGAATATTTTTCTTACGAAATTACTTACGAATTTATTTCCTTGGTATAAATAAAAAATATTATATATAATTTTTAATTTCCTTGCTAAATTTCCTTGGCAATATTTATTTTACCAATGAATATTTCCTAGCTAAAATTCCTTGGTATCTATTTATTATATTTAATATATTTATATTTCCAGGAATTCCAAGGAACTTTCCTTGGTAATATTCCTTGCTAAATTAGACTATTGAGAAATATTCCTTGGCAAAATTCCTAGGTAAAATGATGGTATATTTATTAATAATTACAAATACTATTTGTACCAAACAAATATTCAAAATCTTAAAAAACATTAAAAACAATATCTAAAACATTTATTCATTTTAAACAATATCGAAGGACTAATTGTTCATTCAAAACGATATCTAAGTATCCACATTCGTTCATAAATCTCAATGATCAACAAAGAACTCGATACAAAGATCTTAAATCTAATATCAGTTTTGTAAACAATTTCGACTCAAATTTTGAATCAAAACCCACAATGAACTAGGTGAAACTAGGATAAAGGAATGTGAATATTGTCACCCGTTGAATGAGGAGTCTGAGGAGAGACTTGGTTTTCATTTAGCATGGATGAGAATACTACTCTAAAAGTTTCTTGCCAGGCACACATTTGTAATATTTGAATAGCCTCTTCCGGTGTGGCGTCTGCTAAAAGTTGTGATGCTGAACAATTGCAATTCTTTGATGGTGATGAGGAACCACTAACATTGGATGTGATTACCGGAATGGAGTTGCCAAACCCGTAGACACGATCCTTTCTCCCAGTATTACCTCTAACCTTCTTAACTGCATCTCTCCAAAGCGACCCAAAAAACTTTGAGGCACAGTCGGGTTCGGTTGTAGCTTCTACTTCACCATAGGATCACTCTCAAGCTCACCCAATGCAACTTTGGAGGTATACTCCATCTGAACACAATAAAATAAATAAACCATTACCTTCCTAAAAGAAAAGAAACAAATAAACAAATAAATCAATGTATCATTATTGTTATCTACAAATCGAGGACATCATCAACTTATCGGCTCTGCCTAAAACAATGATACTGTTTTGGAAAAGAAAACCAATCCAAGCATTACAAATTTTGATAGACAAATACAGGGTTGACCTAAAACATTAATTGATTCTTGCACAACATGAATGTTAAAATGTAAAGCAGTCAACTCATGTTTTATTAGTAGACAAATTGTTGGGATTGAGAATGGCCTCAATTCATGTTTTATGATGCAGGTGGGTGATGTAATTACTCAGTCATGGAACACATTTGACATTTGTCGAAGTCCCATTTAGTGAAAAATAAAACAGTGATGTGGACTATAATCTATAATAAAATAGACTAGGCAGTGAGCTACATTCTTAACTCTTAAATGACCCAAGCACATGCTCGATTCACCTTTTTCCCAACACATTGTATACCAAATATTATGCCTCTACATATGTCTAGTTTGTCACCTTTGCTAACAAAATGTACAATCTCACTTCCAGTTATGTGTTCAACTGCTTCACCAAAATATAATTGACAAATATGTAACATGTGTTTGACATTTAAAGTGATAAACATAAAGAAGAGACATTATAAGTAATGACCACAACGTAAACAATCATAGAGGAGACATAGACATGGAAATAAAATTACAACATAAAAAACTTATCAACAAACTAGGCTCTTAGATATGTCGAGAAGAAGCGAGATGAAACATGCTTACGATCTCTCTAAATGCTTGTCGATTGGAATTGATCCCACAATTTGCATCGTCAACCCGAACATGCCCTTCAATCGATTTTCCTTATTTTTCCCACCTTGCAATATATTTTGCAAATACGTCTTCTCCCATCCAAGTTGGCTTTGTACCCTTCAGCCAATCCTTCTTAGCATCACAAATAACGTCTAAATACCGTGCACTCACCACTAAATTCCAGGCTTCGCGTAAAACATCATCTGAACGGGCCATTCATTACCCTACATATTACAAAGTCAAAAAGAAAAGTGTACAAATTAGAAAACTGGAATATAACAGTTTGCACAAGAAAAATTAGAACACTTTGCATATATACCTTACTATCCTTGTGAGGCCCCCAGTAGAACGTGGCTTGAAATTTACATTTATAACATATAATAAAAATTATTATTCTCAAGTAAAAGATAATGTGTGATTTGGCTACACTAGCTGGCATAAATTTTGCATTCTTATATAGCGTACTACATGGACACTTGATCTTGTCTCCGTCCATAAAATGAGGGTGGGCCTTTGCGAATTCAATAAACGAAGCAACACCCTTAATAAAATTAGGATTTACGGAGTTATCTGGTAAGGTACTTTTGTACATCCAACTACGGTCATGTGTAGACATAACAAATTGATCTTTGTTTATCTACAAAATTAGTATCATAACAAGTTAAATTTTCATAACATAATATTGCATATATGGTAAACCACCTAAACATGAATATCATCAAAATAAGTAGCAATAAAAGAGAAAGAGAAGGACACCTTTCTCAATAGAACTTAGCACAATGCAACAATGAAACCTGAAATAATAGGATAATTGATGAGAACGCCCAACTTGCGATAGTTCTTTCTAAAGAAAAATTAATAACATCCTTGATGAGCTAGATCAGAAAGACAACAGAATCTAACCACATTCGCTATAGTTCAGGTGTGGTGAACTTTCATTAAAAAAAGATAGAACAACAGACGGATCTTTGTTCTATTAAAAACATGCTAATTTGGCTTAGAAAACATTGACATGTACCCAGGATTTTGGTGGAGCATAGGAGTGGAGGCACAAAATGTAGAGAAGGATTGAAGGAATATATCAGTTTTCTTAGCAGTAGTTATCACTACAACAAAAAAGCCCTTTAACAACGTTTCTAAAACGTTGTAATAGACCTTTAACAACATTTTTTTCTGAAACGTTGTCTTATCCAACGTTGTAATAGGGTCTTTTTTTTGGTTTTTCGCAACGTTTTAAAAAAACGTTGTTAAATGTCTTTCACAACGTTTTCTAAGAAACGTTGTTAAATGTTTTTCACAACATTTTTTGATAAACGTTGTTGTTAGTTATTCACAACGATTTTTGTAAAAACGTTGTAAAAAATCTTTCACAACATTTTTGTTAAAACGTTGCGAAAAGTCTTTCACAACATTTTTGTTAAAGCGTTATAAAAAAAGCGTTGTAAATTATTATTTTAAAAAAATTCATGTTTTGATTTTCCTCCTACCTCAGGTCAAACTCAACCTCTTCAATATGAGGCTAGTCCATCAATTCAGATATCACATCTCCTGTCCAAAGTTTATATCGTTTTGAACAACATTGATCATTGAAATATTCTATGCATCATAAGGTCAAATAATGAGGATTTCTCGACATATTTAGCTAGGCGCGCAACACTTATTTGAAAATAATTACCAATCAAACAGAGAGATAAATGACAAAAAGATACATATACACTATCCCATTCTACTTTGTATTGCTTGTAAGTCAACAAAATACATATACGCTTAGGAGCAGCGATGCGAATTACAATCTCACAACAGAGTAATGTACTACGATTGTGAACTAGCAATCAACTATCTCACAATAGAATAGCGATGTGAATTACAATCTCAGAACAGGGTAATGTACTATGATTGTGAACATAATAAATATGTAAAATCCCTAATAAGTGATAAAACAAAAGAAGAAAAAAAAGATTACAAAACAAAAGCACCTCAAACTGTTAGGAATCTCCATCTTTCTCTTCCTTAGTTGCGTGATTGAAACTAAAGTTTCATGTTGCTTTCGCAAATCAATCCAAATTAGAATTTCAATTTAAGTAACATATTACATAACTCTATGCATAATAGTCCATCTTGATTGAATTAATACTTGCCTTTGGAAGACATACGAGTATGCAGGTGAACAAAAAAAAGGTTAGTCTTATTTCAGCTAAAATATGAACCCAGTACATCAATTTAGGATTAATAGGAAGTAATAATACTTGACGGAAAAATAAATCCATGATTAATAGGAACTAATCAGAGAGAACAGGGAGATGGGATATTTCCTGTTTTTGCATTTACTTCTTCGAGAGAAGCGGTATGCTTATTCTGCTGTATGATGGTACATGTGAATTTCCTTCACATCGTTAACTTCGCCTCACTCAACTCAGCCTTGATCCCAATCACTTGGGGTTGGCTACATGAATCATTCTCCGCCTTTCTAATTTGGTTCAAAGCTAGGTCATCACACACACCACTCATTTCATATCTTTATTACAGATGGCCATGTTAGTTTTAGTCTTCCCCTTCCCCTACTCATAGTTTGGTTACTGCTTAGACTAATGGGCTATTAAGCGGTCTACGATGTATGTGTGCAAACCATCTTAAGGGATTTCCTCTCGTTTTTAGTCTTCTATTTGGGAAACTTTTACTGTCTCACGAATTTGTTTATTACAACTTATGTCCTTCCTAGTTTTACCACATTTTCATATTAACTTCGCATTTTAGTTACACTCAACCATGTTAACTGTCTATAACTTTTACCTATGTCTTCAGGATCTAGAGATATATTGTTATTACTTTTAGATAGCACTTTCTTTTTTGATAGCTAATTTTTGTTTTATCTTCTTTCATGGTTGTCATCAATGTCAGATGCCTTCCTTCTCGGGTTATGTTGTTTCAGATATTCCAATTGGAAAGATCTAAAATGCTTGTAATCGTCTTTCAGAGTTCTTGATTGCGGTAGACGAGAATATATATGAAATTCCATTTTCATAATAGTGATCCAAAATTGCAGGTGAACTTATTTCCAAAGGCTTCTATATAGAACAGGCAAAAAGATCAAAAGGTGGAAATTAAAACTAGAAACAAAATCAAAACAATTTTAACAAGAACGTAATAGCAGCAAATAAGAAACCATTCACTTTGTTTAGAAGAAAGAGAATATTGGCTTTCACTAAGGTTTGATAGAAATGACTGGGAAAGTAAATTTCATGGTCTAACATTCCATGCCAGCATAATAAGGGCATAAACCATGCATTAGTCGACGCAGGATACACTACCTAACATGGACAAGTAATGAAGTAGCATGCCTAAGATACGGCAAGAACTCTTCTTACAAGAGAAGGTCAAATATTTATTATCAATGAGATACTGCGGTTCTTTTGAATTTTAATCGTAGAGAAGAGAACTGCTTTAATTAAAACTATGTTTCCTTCAGGTTTCCTCTTTTTGAGGTAGAAACTATCGGCCTTCCTTTGTTAACTCAGTTCAGCCTTTCAACCCAATAATTGGGGTTCATTACATGAATCATTTTTCTACTTTTTGTTCAATAAAGTGCAAAACCAGATCGTCCCTCTTCTGTTGGCTTTCTTTAGTCTTCTCTAGTAAAATCCATGATTGAAACGAGAGAAAGAACCATTGCTTTCACTTTAAATAACTAAACTTCAAAACCTATGCAAAGTAGTTTATATACCAATTTCATTGCTTAGTTCTTAAAACTTGTGTTAAGAATGTGCGGGTGATAAAGTTAGGATCAGTGCAAGCATTTAGCAGTTTTATGTTATATTCTATTTATTGGTTCATATTAGTAAACTATAGAAGGAAAAGTAAGACAAAAAAAGGAGTAAAGGGACTCAAGTTATTGGAATGACTACTCATTTCTACCCACAAAGTAGAACACTTGACCTTCAAAAGTGTAGCATTTTCCCTATCTTTAACCCCTCCGGTTAATTGACAGAGATGCCATAATCCTGTATTGGTCATATCCTGTATCATGCGATTAAAAAATGAAGGGAGAAAACCCAGGTTTAGGGCCAGTTAAGAGATTACTGTGAGAACCCAAAACCCATTACTTGTTTATTGCCTTAATAACATGCTTGTATTATACCTTAACATGTTAGACGCTTCTAATTGTCCCTGTCATATTCACACTGGAATATTACGTGCCTAGTTGCTTGAATACCTTCTATGCTTAGCATACCTTGCCGTCATGCCTTGAGCGTTGCCTTAGCTTGATTTGCACTCAACCGAGACTTGTTAGGGTTCTATTGTCGTCCATAGATGACTTAGAACACTCGCCTTGATCATAGTAAACTTGAATGGAAGTGTAGAAACCTTCCCGCTTTGTTTTGGCCTTAGCAATTTCTCCCGTCTCCCGTTTTGCTCGTATTTCGACGTGCAAATTGTTCCTTGAGTTCCCGGACTTGTATTCAAGTCATAACCATGATTAAACAATCCTTTTTCATGCCCAAGTTACCCTAGTTTTATTAACGTTTGATCCGGGTTTGATTCGTCAACCAATCGTCGCTTGACTCGAGCCTTGTCCTACCTTGTTCCGGGTGATGTTCAGGCGTGTTTCGGACATGTTTTGAGTTGTGTTAGACCCTAGAATGGTTGCCCATGAGCTTGGGACCATTTAGGACTTGTTTAGGTCAAGTTTTGGTGCTCCAGAAGTCCAGGCGGCCGCATGGCTCGAGTGAGGCGCCCGCCCCAAGTACTGAGAGCAATTGAAAAATGGCAACCTTCCCAGTAGTTGAGGCGGCCGCATGGCCCCTCATGAGGCGCCCGCCTCACTTCCTGATTTGCTCTACGGGATTTTCCTCCTTTAATCCTTTGTGATCTAATTAGCCACTTAAACCCCCTTCCTAATTGGCCCTAATCCAACCTATTAAACCCTAATCAAGCTAGATTAGTTCTAATCCCAAGTAACCTCCTTTGGACATGTGGATTCCACCACTCCTCTCCTCTTGACACTTGGATTTCCACCAAAATCATGCAAGATATAAAAGGCCCCTCTTGTTGACTTTGCCCTTAATCTCTCATTTTCAGATTTCTCTCCTCTCTCTCTTGCCATGGTTAGTGTGTGTAGAGAATAGGTGAGATTGGTGTGTGTGATTCCTCTCCTTTGAGCTCCCGACCTCCGTTTGTCGAGCCGAGACCACCGGTGTGAAGCTACCAACGAGGAGATCGATTCCAACCGATTACTTTGTGCTTCAACTTTCCTTTTTCCTTGGTGAAGGTAAGCTATCGATTTCCCCTTAGGATACATGCTAGAATTGCCATGTTTTTCCCCTCTTCTTGTAACTCCCATGCTCCTACCATGCCATGCCATGATTATTGATGAATTGGTCCTTGGAGAATTTTAATAAATTATTCATCATATTAATTGAGTCCTATGCCTAGAATTAAAAGTGTTATATGTCCCCTTAGGAACAACTATTGTTCTTGGACTAACAGATTTCGACAACCTTTGGAGACTATAATTGCTAGGGTTCCATATGCCATGAATTGTCTATCTTGTTGATTGAGATCTATGCCTAGAATTAAAAGAGTTCTATGTCCCCTTAGGAACAACTATTGTTCTTGGACCAATAACTTTTGATGACTCTTGGAGATGATGACTTCTAGGGTTTCACATGCTACAAACTGTCCATCCTATTGATTGAGTCCTACGCCTCGAATTGAATATGTTCTATGCCTTCTTAAGAATAACAAATGTTCGTGGACTTACGACTCTTGACAACTCTTGGGAATTATGATTCTAGGGTTTCCTATGCCTTGTATTGATCATCCTATTGGATTGGGGCCTAGGCCTAGTATAAATTGTGATCTATGTTCCCTTACGAGAAAATAATGTCCTTGGACCCTTGCATTTTAATAACCTTGAAAGAATGATTCTAAGGCCCTTGAATTCGAATTATCGATAATTCTTAATTACGGTTGTTAAATGGATTAATGACCTAACCGATCCTATATGAGAACTTAGAAAAGGATTTTGGATGCATCTAGTATCTTAACTCTCTTGGATGAATCGTTAGAGAAACGACTTCAGCGAGTCAAACTTAAGTGAGCCATTGAACAATACCGGCTCAATGACCAATCCCTACAATGTTCTAAACACGTTCCTCTAAGAATGATGATTCTAGACTCTTGAACTTGAACTGATTACCTTGCTTGATACCTTGCTTGATACTTGATGTCATATAATAGAATGCCTATTTGACTTGTTGAGTTCGCTCTTGTCGAACTCAACCTTACTTGATTATTGATGAGAATATTTACTTGTCTTGAACGAGATCGCTCTTGTCATTTCGTTACTGTTAATTTGTTAAGTAAACATTACTTGGCATTTGCATGAGTCGGTGGCATACTGTCTTTGTTCACACACGCCTCACTTTGTGGCCCACGGTGGGAAGTAACTCCCTTTTGTAATCATTAAGAGCACCATTGGACTATCCGGGCATCTCCTCGGAAGATCGATGTACTACACACATTCGATACGCACATTCGGATAAGCTTGTATGCGGGAACTACGTAGCGGCCGGCTCTCGATATATCCTGATCCTATGTGATTTAATTACAAGCACCTATGTGAAACAATGTGCATCTTGAATACATGACCTCTATGATATCTTGCCTTGAATATGATATCTTGCCTTGAACATGATGTCTTGCCTTGAATAATGCATATTACCATGACATGCATGATTGATAGCTTACAAGTCTTTATGACTTACCCTTTCCCCTTTCTTGCTTTAGATCCTAGCAAGGCAGGTCTGCTCGATGACTCGCGGTGTTCGTGCTTTGTGCCCTTTTGGTGCTTGTTGATATTTGAAGAGGTGGTTTAGATGCCCTCTTTCTCTTGTTTTATATTTTGTAAGGACGACGGGTTAAGCAAGTCAACTAGACTATGCTTGGGTATTTGTGTAGAACTTGCTTGTAAATCTTAAGCGCTAGTAGTTTAATACTTGTAGTACTTGTAACCCTTTTGTGCTGGCATTGTGTAAGCGAGGCTTTGGTTAACTTGTTAGTATTCCTCACGTATTAGTCTTCATTGAGCATGCTATTAGCTCTTATTAATTCTTGTCTTTGAGTGTTAGCTTGGGTTGGCATGTAGTGTCGCCAGAAGACTTGGTTATTTTGTTTAGCTTTTATCGGGTTTAAAAGTTTTAAAAATATCCGGCCGTTTGGTGCGTCTTCTGCGACTCAATGTTGCGTCACGTCGTTTTTATAAATTAAGTCCTTGCTTGTTTAATTGCCTACTTGTTTCCCTCCTTATTTGGGCGGTCAGGCCCTCGGTCCCATCTCGGGCAGGGCCAAATGTCATTATTGGTATCGAGCTCTCGTTAGCTATAAGCGAGGATAGGTTCCATGGCCTAGTTGGGTTAATTCTTGTGTGAATCATGGCGTTGAGTGTTCTCTTTCGTGCCTTATTGGCAAATTCTTCGTAATGAATAGGACTTAGAATCCTAAGTTCATTGTAATCTAGATTCTCGTGAGTGCAGTGTTCGTCTTGAGGAATATTACCTTTCACCGTTTTACTTTCAAGCAGTTATACCAAGAGTGTGTGTTCTTTGCTTTGTAGAGCTATTGTTTCTTGTCCGTTGTGAGTGATCTTATAAGCTCGGGTTGTTGATTCGTAATCATCGTGGTGTCCATTGAGCCTTTGAACATGTTACACCTTCTTGAGCGGCGTGGCTAAGCCTCCCGTAGTACCTAGTGTATTCCTTGATTCCTACATAAGTATATATATCTTCTGTAGTGCCTAATCGTGAGTACTTGGAGTGTATAGTGTCAGGAATTAGAGGACTCTTTCTGTTTCAGATTATTGAGATTGAAGGGATACCACTAATGCTCAAGGTATCGTTGTGGTTTCAAGTTGAGGCTGGGTGAGTGCAGATAAGTGATCGCGTGACCGATGATTGGTTAATCGTTAGCTCGTTTACGTCTTGACCCAAAGTGATTTGAGGTTTTCTAGCTAATAACTATTTGCTAGCCAAGGACTATTAAGTTATTGTCTTGTGCCGTTATTCGACTAATGCATTATTAGAGTATTAGCATTTTGTAAAAGGATTTATCTATCATTAGTGAATCGTTAAGGGTATGAATGTTCCATACATGGTATACTTGCATGGTAGATCAAAATACTATGTACATGATATTGATTTCCATGCCTAAGTGTAACTATATTATATGTGCATGAGACCTTCATAAAGGATGCTCTTATGTGATTTGTAACTCCTCAGCATCTACCTGACGGAAGCTCTTGAAGTCACTTGAGAGGGCCCACGACTTGATTATCAAGAGGTATTCGTCGTAGAACTAGAATGGTATAATATGATATAGGAATTGGTGAACCATGACCAAGCTGGAATGAAATTGAAAGGCATCTTGTTTTACTTGTGCAAATATGTGCAACGTGTATATTGAAATCATGCTATGAATAAATTGAACTGTGTCATGATCGAATGAATTGCACGGTATTGAATGCCTTCTTTGAAAGCGAATATGTGGTCCATGATGATTGACTACTTGATTTTATTGTTAGGGCGTTAGATCCTATAGATTCGTGTTGTGGCCAGGAATAATTTAGTTAGTACGGAAAACTCTTTGTTGGAAGTTGTTAGTTTGGTGCAACTATTGCGTGCATTCGAGTCACTGTTTAGTTGATAAAGAAGAATTTTCACCTCATTGTCCACGTTTGTTGGAACCTAGTAAACCTCGATAATGTCCTTGAACCTGTCAGAAGTCAAGATGACTCGACTTTGGAATCGATGGGAGATGATATTTAAGCATTTCTTTCCACTGTCGCCTCCGATTAGTTTCTCCATGACCGTATTTTTGTATACAACTTCTCTACCTTTATTGAGCTCGTTAGTTAACGTATTGACTCACACTCTTGTTTTGCAAATGCTTGTCCTCTTCTTGCCTTGTCCTTGTAGCACGACTTTGGGACTACACATTGCCTCCCGAGAAATTAGAGTTTTGCGTTGAGCTATTGCCGGGGACCTCGCATATCTAGAACACCTTCAGAATAACTCCGAGGAGTTGTGAGGGAAAGAGTAGTTGCAAGAACTTCAAGATAGAGAGTTCATTTAACAGAGGGTGTCCCAGAGTGCTGCCGGTATTGTTGTGAAAAGAATGTGGTAGTTTACGACTTTGCATAGACTATCGGCAGTTGAACGAGAATACTATCGAGAATATGTATCCGCACACATTGATGATCTCTTTGATCCACCGGGGTTCGGTTGTTTATTCAAGTTTGACATGAGGGCGGCTATCAGGTTGAGGGTTTGAGGCGGAGGATGTCCCTAAGGCGACCCTTTGCAGCGTTACGGCCCTATGAGTTGTTGTGATGCCGTTTGGGTTGTCAGCGCCTGCGGTTTTATGGACTGATGAATAGGGTTTTCATGAATATCTCGATTGCTTGTGGTTGTGTTTATTATTGATATCCTCGGGTACTCCAGTCACGAGAGGAGGTTGACTACGGCTCTATCTTAGCATTGCCTAGTGTTTCGGAGAACCTTGTGATTTTTATCGATGCCTCGTTAGAAGGCTCGGGTTGCGTGCTTGTGCCATGGATTTCAGGCGTGGGATTCTCATTTGCCTTAGCCGGTTGCTTATTATAACGATTACCGGTCTAGTATTGAAATGACGCGCCTATGAGGCTTTTATGGGAGTTAGTGTAGATTTGCTTTGGAATGAAATTGGTGAAGCTAAGCCTTGGGGTTCGGAAGTGGTGCAGATCGGTGAGGCGTGAAGCATTAGAAATAGATTTCGAGTAGACGAAGAGCTACGCGGACAACCGGAAGCGACTTAAATTTCGGGTTGGCGACTAATTCTTGAAGGTATCGCCTCGCAGCGGTACTAAGCGATTGGGAAGAAATGTAAACTTTCACCTAGATTCATTGGACCATTCGAGATCCTAGAAAGGATTGGAGCTTTGTCGTATCGGTTAGCATTGCGCCTTCGTTATCGAATGTTCACGATGTATTCCATGTCTCGATGCTACGCAAGTATTTGATAGATGAATCGCATGTCCTTGTTTGATGCGAGATTTCATTCGAACCCGATCTTTCTTATGATGAAAGACGGTGAGGATTCTTGTTACTAAGGAGCAATGTTGAGAGAAGCGAATTCCGTTAGTGAAAGTCTTGTGGAAGAATCATGATATTGAGGAAGCCACGTGGGAGGCCAGAGCTTGATATGCGAGAGAAATACCCTTTCCTTTCGGCGACTCGGTAAGAATTTAGGGACTAAATTCCTTTAAGTGGGGAGGATGTGAGAACCCAAACCCATTACTTGTTTATTGCCTTAATAACATGCTTGTATTATACCTTAACATGTTAGGCTTCTAATTGTCCTGTCATATTCACCGGAATATTACGTGCCTAGTTGCTTGAATACCTTCTATGCTTAGCATACCTTCGCCGTCATGCCTTGAGCGTTGCCTTAGCTTGATTTGCACTCAAGAGACTTGTTAGGGTTATTGTCTTCCATAGATGACTTAGAACACTCGCCTTGATCATAGTAAACTTGAATGGAAGTGTAGAAACCTTCCCTTTGTTTTGGCCTTAGCGATTTCACGTCTCGTTTTGCTCGTATTTCGGCGTGCGAATTGTTCCTTGAGTTCCCGGACTTGTATTCAGTCATAACCATGATTAAACAATCCTTTTCCATGCCGAGTTACCCTAGTTTTATTAACGTTTGATAGGGTTTGATTAAATCAACCAAAATCGGCTGACTCGAGCCTTGTCCTACCTTGTTAGGGTGATGTTCGGGTGTGTTTCGGACATGTTTTGAGTTGTGTTAGACCTAGAATGGTTGCCCATGAGCTTGGGACCATTTAGGACTTGTTTAGGTCAAGTTTTGGTGCTCAGAAGTCGAGCGACGCAGGCTCAGTGGCGCCCGCCCAATGCGAGCAAATGAAAAATGGCAACCTTCGAAGGTTAGGCGGCCGCATGCCTCTCATGGCGCCCGCCTCACTTCTGTTGCTGAGTTTTCCTCCTTTATTTGTGATCCCAATTAACTTAAACCCCCTTCTAATTGGCCCTAATCAACCTATTAAACCTAATCAAGCTAGATTAGTCTAATCTCAAGCAACCTCCTTTGGACATGTGGATTCCACCACTCCTCTCCTCTTGACACTTGGATTCCACCAAATCCATGCAAGATATAAAAGGCCCCTCTTGTTGACTTTGCCTTAATCTCTCATTTTCAGATTTCTCTCCTCTCTCTTGCCATGGTTGAGTGTGTGTAGAAGAAAGGTGAGATTGGTGTGTGAATTCCTCTCCCTTTGAGCTCAGGCCTCAGTTTGCCGGCCAGAGACCACCGGTGTGAAGCTACCGAGGAGATCGATTCCATCCGATTACTTTGTCTTGACTTTCCTTTTCCTTGGTGAAGGTAAGCTATCGATTTCCACTTAGGATACATGCTAGAATTGCCCCCCTCTTCTTGTAACTCCCATGCTCCTCCATGCCATGCCATGATTATTGATGAATTGGTCCTTGGAAATTTGAATAAATTATTCATCATGTTAATTGAGACTATGCTTAGAATTAAAGTGTTATATATTCCTTAGGAACAACTATTGTTCTTGGACTAATAGATTTTGACAACCTTTGGAAACTATAATTGCTAGGGTTCCATATACCATGAATTGTCTATCTTGTTGATTGAGATCTATGCCTAGAATTAAAGAGTTCTATGTCCCCAAAGAACTGACTATTGTTCTTGGACCAATAACTTTTGACTCTTGGAGATGATGACTTCTAGGGTTTCAC
>JABEVN020002661.1:0-20780 GCA_013146195.2 Codonopsis lanceolata
AGGAATCATCTGCACGTCAAGCGAGACTGAAGGAGCAACTGGTGCTGCTGAAAAGTGAGTTGAGAGAAGTTTCAAATTTGTTGGATACAGCAAACGATGAGTTGGATCAAAAATTATGTGATGGAAATGAAGTTGAGTTTGAGTTGCAAATATGGAAATCCATGGCTGAACGGTTGAAAGCCGAACTCGATCAAAATCAACAAATGCGTAGAGCAGTAGAAGCTTCTCTTCTAGCACAAGTTTCGACAGAGGTTAACCTCAGAGAAGAAAAGGATGACCTTCTTCATGTGTTGGAGGAGAGAGTAGAATCAATGAACTTCAGCAGAAGCTTGTATCAATCGAAGCTGACATTACCACAAGAAAAGAGACGGAGGTGGTGCGATGTGCAAAAGAGAAGGCAGGCGAGCTCGAAAGAGATGGATGCATGGGAGCAAGAGTGGCTGCGAAAAGAACTCGAAGGAGCGATTCTTGCCCAGATAGATGCAGAGAAAATTCACCAGCATGAGAAAGAGAGTCTTAATCAGATCGTCGAAGAGAAAGACCAGAGAATCAATGATCTTCAGCAAATTATGAGGTCACTGGAGGAAGATTTTGAACATTCAAGTACTTCTTTCTCCTCTCATTTAGTGAAGATGCAGGCAGAGATTGATTTGCTTCACGAAGCTTGGGAGAAGATGGCAACAGCCCAGGTTCTAAAGGAGATTGAAATTGAAGAAAAGAACTTGATAATTGTAGAATTGGAAAATGATTCGAGCACTTTACAGCAGAAACTTGAGCTCTGCAAGAAAAGTTTGTGTAGTTTAAAAGCGAGAAGAGAGGAGTTAGAAGCTGAATTGAAGAACTCAGATGCTTTAGTTCAGAATCTTGATGTAGAGAAAAGAAACTTACTTGAAAATGTCGTGAGGTTATCATCCGAAAGGGATAGCTTGCTGGGTCTAATTGAGGAGCTATCTGATAGGGTTGGCAAGTTCTCAAGTGTAGATGCACAGTCGATGGGGACTTTGGGAAGGATTGTACAGGGCTTCAATGAGCCCGAGGGAGATGAGTTGTTTGATCCTGCAAAAGAGAACCTGCGCATTCACCCTTCTCCCACGGGAAAGAGAGTAGAAACCACTTTTGATGAAAGATCACCATTGAGAGCTCGCAACTATTAGCTGCAGCTGGGAAAAGACAACATTTCCTATATAACTTGAATGACTTAGATATTCTTTCTTAGATTATTTTTAATTAGCTATTCTTGCTTAACTTCACTAAGCAGCTGGGAAAAGAAGCTATTCTTTTATGTAGCTTGTATGACTTGGTTATTCTTGCTTAGATATTTGTCTTTATGCAAGGTATAATGCGATTTGTGATCCAAGGCTGTATATTACTGATTGAAGAAGTGTGTGTGTGTGTTCAAGGCTTTCACTTCCTTTGATCACAGAACCTTACAATTTAGTTTGATTTCTAGAAGCTTAGAAGTCGTCTACCTGTGGTGCCATTCCTTTGCTTTCAGCAGGCCTTTTCTTTTTTATATATCGACTATACAGAATGGTTTCAACAGATCTTTCTGAGGTTAACCACGGTCTCCGCTTATTTAAGAGCTCACCTATATTGATTGGGACAAAGGCCGAGTTTAATTTGAGTTGAGGCCACACAATTCATAGAAATGTGGTCAGGAACATCAACACCTGAAAACTCTGATAAAGAAGTATTTGCTTTGATTTATATCCAAACCGGATCCATGTAATTTAGAATTTCTTTACATTTTTGTGCACATATATGTCAACAGTTGATACACAACATTGGCATGTGATCTTAATAATGTAACAAAATACGGGCAATAAACCCATGTCAACAATCCATTACAAGATATTTGTGATATAAGTGACAGCAAATTGACTTCTGTTGGTGAAAAAATCATCGGACAACAGTTGTCTGCAGAGCTTGAACCAATTTCAAACCTATTATGCTCGACTGTTCCTACCAGATGAGCTTGATTCTTGTGAAAAGTCTGAGAGTCCCAGCCTCAAAGCATCGAGTGTTACCCCATTATGCACCAAGATGCTTGTCACACCCATCTTTGACACCTGCATATTCAGTACTATCATTTAAGGTCAACAGGGTGATGGTGTACTCAGTACTAGAGAAGTTCTGGAGACTTCAGTTATAAGAAAATTACAGCTTGGATGTTCCTATCCTCATCATCAAAGAAGAGCATTGAATCAAATGGAATTTGGGTCCTCCTATGAATTCTTTGAAAATGCTCCGTTTTGTGTGTCCAACTTGAGAAGATCTCCTGTGTGTCATAACCGCAATAACAGTTACTTGGAAGGAATAGTGAAAGATTTGCAATAGACGCAAAAAAACATGCAAAATAAGCATCAGACCAATATTTGTTTGGTGTAAAAAGACTTCACATACATTTGTACAATTATGCACTTGCAAGTACACTAAATTCAAGTCAACTCTACCCAACCTTTCTCCTCACTACTCAGGACAGGCGACATAATTCCCTTTTCGCCATAAATACGCATTAGCATAGGAAGGGTATGTCGTTCTGATCTATGACCAACCTTGACTATAAGCAAGAATCTGTGTTAAATTACACTGCCATATCCTTCATAATTGACATCCCCATTTATAGGTTAATCGAAACTCAACTGAGATCAATTAGGCCTTTGTCCTGAAACTATTTGGTTTTATTAACAGATAGTACCGCTAACAGCGATAAGAAAAAGTATAAGCAAGTCTAGGCATATGCTATTTCCTTAATTCCTTTCTCTTTTGTTTGCTGTTGTTGCTAGTAGCAGTATCTTCATCCTTCCCTCATAAAGATGCCAAACAATATAATTTGTGAAACATAATGGAATAACTTCCTTTTGCAGGGAATTATAAATATAATCAAAAGGCTACAGCATAATTTCAGGAAAATTGATTGCTTCATTGGTTCACCTCAGCCACAAACATGGATCGAATTCCCAATCTATCAAGAAAAGCTATAGCTATGTCTGCAGTTGGCGATCTAGAAGCAATTGCCATGTCAATTCCTTTGTCCTTAAGAGCATATAATATGCCTTTAGCGTGTCGATACAGATGTGGCATTTCATCCTCATTGCAGCAATCACTGCAAGAAAATTTGGTGAAGTGTCAATATTAACATGAATGTTCCTTCCATTTAGAATTTTGGAGGAAGAAAATAAGTAGCCCCAACTTATAAAATCTAGAAGACCTAGGGAACCTGGTTGAACACGGGCATTTAGAGGAAATGTTTTATTACAAACTCAGACTACAAATTCGTTCCAAACAATTATTCCACACGAGTAAATCTTGTATGGATTCTGCTAGTGCCCTAAGGTAATCGTTAGCTATTTATTTCCTGCAAGTATATGCATATAGAATTCATTCTTTTTGGTTTTTTAGACGTCTGTAAGCTTCTTCTTTCTTCTGGGTAGTGTGTGATATTCATGAATATTACCAAACCAAGAATACTAATACTACTCGTCTTTTGTCCATTCACCCAACTCAATGAAATCCACTTCACACCAGCAAGAATTGCCAGACAGCCACACTATTACTACCAAGTTAATTTTGATTAGCACGTACCATTCACCAATTTGGTAATCGTAGTGAATTAACCCAGTCAATGTAAAAAGTCAAGGGAAAGATGACTAGATGAGCAGTGGTGTTTCCAGTGGCAGACGGGTGAGGAACACAAAAGAACCTGCCCTTAGGAGGGGAACAACAACTGGAAACGGCTGGAAGACTCAAGGATAAACATGATCCCATTAGCCAATTTACATTCAAATCCGTCATGATTAGATCAAGGAAAAATCTGGGATATTCTTATCTTTGTTGCTTAGTTTGCTCGTGAATCTCTTCGGAAACTACACGAGCCAGTGCAGATTTTTTTCTTGTTTTTGACTGGCGATTTAAATCAATATCCAAGCCTAAAAGATCTTCGACTGAAGCAATTTCTGGGTGATAAATCAAAGATTTACATGTTGATCTTATACAAATACTTTAAAAGGATGTTGTTGCATACAGCACCTGACAAATCCAAGAACTAAATCATCCAATAAATAACGACTGAAAATCTACAGCATCTTGTTCTCCCGCATCAATAATGCAAAATTAGATACAAAATATACGCAATATTCATAAGTCACAAATTTAAATTACTTAAAAGCAGTACAAAACCAAGAACTGGATCATCCAAGAAATATAGGAATGTTGAGAATGTCCATTTTTGATCTAATCAATTTGAACAAAAAAAGAGACTTAAATGGGAACAAAACAATACCCTCATGTGTCATAAAAGAATGTCTTTTTATCATGGGAATAAATAGTTAAAAAGGGTAATTTTAACCGCACCCCAATATTCTCTCTTTAGACCCCATGTACTGCATTGAAATGTCATACCTACTATGTACAATGTAGTACATGAGGCGCAAAGAGAGGATATAATTACCGTTTAACTAAAGTTGCTATTTTTAAATATTGTTTCAGACCTATTGCAGAGCTAAGGAACAGTCAAAAATTGCGGTTTCTTAAGGTGCAATTGTGTGACGGAATTGAATCGGAAAAATTTGGCCCTTTAACTATTCACTCCCGACTGCGAATTCATGAATGATTCTTGGAGTTTAATTGATTTTAAAAAGAAAAGTTACCATAAAAATTGAGAAAATCAGAGAAAGAGAAATTCGGAAGGGGTGAAGGGGATACCAGTAAAAAGGCCAAAGAGTGTAATCGAGATCAAAAACCACCAATCTCGGCAGCTTTCTCCTATATTCTCCTATTATCTGAACAACTTCCTCTTTCACCTTCGAATCGTCCATTCTCTCTCCCTATCTATCTCTCTCACAGTCGCAGTTACCAATAGTCAGACTTCTCCCAAACAAGTTGGAAATATATATATATATATATATATATATATATATATATATATATATGGTGAGGTGACTTACGTTGTACCAACCCCGTACTTTCAATGAATCTCATTTTTGAGGGATCTACGCGGCAATTAGAAGACTTTTTTTTTTTCATTAACTAATAGGGATAAGTGTATCATTAGTCCCTGAACTTTGGCCAAGCACACTATTAGTCCTTAAACTTTCAAAAATTTCACCACTGACCAAAGTATGTCTTTTTGGCTCATCGGCGGTCCCTAGCCCCTCACGTCGTTTATTGTCTCCATTAATGAACAAATGTGGAGTTCACGTGAGGGCATTTCTGTCTTTTCTACATACTTCAAACATTAGGGACTAAAGGTACACTTATCCCATTAACGGACAATCGATATTGAGAAAATTTTTAGTTTATTGTTATTTCAATCATATTAGGGCTTATGTTTCACAGTGCGATTGTGAGAGAAATTGAGCAAATTAGGGTTCAGAAGGTGAATTGAAGAACAACTGAAGGATTGGAATCAAGTTTCGCTGTAAGATGGCTACTGTATGGGATATTCGGCAATCACACTGGCCTATGGATCGCGATGGCTCATATTGTAAGTATCTCTTTATCCCCTTTTTGAAATAGTTTGAAAACTATAATCCTTCTGCCAACAGTGATTTTGATATGTGATATGAAATATTATTTTGTGTATTTATGAGAATTTGTCCCCCACTCCCTTTGTTTTTGTTGCAAAAGCCTAGTTTGCATTTGTATTTTGGAATGTGCAACATTTTTTAGTAAAGAAATGTTTGATGTTGTCCCCTGGCCTATAATCCCTCTGTAAATAGTTGGGTAGTTGTTTATAAGAGTTGTGGTCCTTTTCTGTTTGTTTACATTTGTTAAGTTTTGTGCTTTGTGGACCATGTTGCTTTATGTTTGTATGTATGTCTTTATTTATGTCTTTATGTATGTATGTATGTATGTTTTTATGTACTTATGTATATATGTATGTAGTTATATATGTATGTCATTTGTCTTTATGCAGTCAAATAGGATCTGTTTTTTACTTTGAAAGTCCATCATGGGGGTCACTTTTCATGTAATCCTGTTATATACACTGGAGGGAAAATTGATTATGTTGATTATCTGATGAATGAAGACTTAAGGATGAGTGTGATTCATAAGATTTTAGAGAAATTAGGAAGTGTGGGTGAGACTAGGTTTTATTACTTTTTAGAGCCAGGGTTCAGCTTGGAGAGAGGGTTAAAACTATTTGCAGATGATGAGTCTTTAAAAACTATAGATGGTTGGGTGAAGGTTGAAAAAAGAAATTCGCTTATTTGTTGAGATTGATTTTTCTGGTTATGTGGCTTTGGAAGAGGTTAGTGAGGAACCAATTATGGATGTTACTAAGCAGAGGGTGGGGAATACAATGAAAAAGAGGACATTGTCATCATATATTGTTAGTGATGATGTTGACATCACTGATGAACTTGAGCATGAGGTTGCAAATGATCCAGTAGGTGGGGCTGAGTCACTAAGTGAGGTTGAGTCATTGTTTGAATCTAACTGTAGTCTTGAGGCTGAGGTTGAAGATGATTTAGAGAGTGAGAATCACATCTCAGATAATGATGAAGTGAATGTGTTGGTCCCGGAGTAGGCTCAATCTAGTCTAGAAGGGGGGGGGGGTTGAATAGCCTAGTTGTGTTTTTATAAAAACTTTTTCAAACACTTCTTAATGATTTCTTAAAAGGATTTTACTAGAAGTGTTAATGTAGCGGAAAACGAATGAGGTTCGAACAGGATCGATAGAACGCTTAAATAACGCCATTAGAGTTGTTCTTGTTAAGTATAAGCAGTTAATAGAAATATAAAAATAGATCAGACAGAACACAGAGTTTAGAAGTGGTTCGTACTGTGAATAGTACTACGTCCACTACCAAAGTGGTTAGCTTTGGATTTTAAAAGGTGCACTTGTTTATCCACTAGGTTTATAAGTAAGATCTCTAATGGATCGTGTACAAAATGAGTTTTTAACCAAGTGTATAATGGTGAGAGAAACAATCAATGATTAATTGTTCTCTCATGTGCTAAAGTAAAGAACAGTTTTAAAAGCAAACTAGATGAAGCTAAAATGGAGTAAAGATTGGCGGATCTGCAGCTTCAGGAAGTTTGGTGAAGTGTTAGTTCTTGTCCTTTTGATCTCTTGAATGCTTGAGTGTTGAAGATGAAGCTTGAATGTTTAATGCGCAAGAGTTGTTTTTCAGATCTTCAAAACTTGAATAAATACCAGAGAGATCTTTTGGACCGTTGGACTGAGGCAGAGAGAACTATGTCCAACGTTCTATTGCATTGAATGCAATTCGGCGCTTTGGGAGATGTATGAGACACAGTCATCAGAGATGCAGTGTGTGCAGAGAAGACATTCCCAAATAGAGTAAGGTTTCAGGTTGCAGGCGATGCAGCTGTGAAAGTCTTCTTAGCCAAAAGGGGTAATGTCTTCAGACTTCATGTTCCAGGCGACAGTCTGGACAGTTGTCAGTATGAAGGGGTGACTTCTTTTGAGTGAAATTCGATGAAGATATTTTGACTAGATATTTGAAAAATATCTAGATAAGACTTTATGAGACATAACTCCATGTTTTGGCTAATCTTGATTTTTCGCTTTTGAGCAGACTTCAAAGTCTGCTGTTCTTCCAAGTCTGCTGTTGAAACCCGCTTGTCCGCGCCTAAAATAACACTAAACAGTTCTAAACAACTTTGATTCTAAGACAGCCCACACTAATCAGACGCTGCAGACCTATTAGCCATCAGCATAATAGAATCAGAAGATGACTCAACCAAATCTAGAACCTATGAGAGTCAACAATCTCCTCCTATTTGGTTGATGTCATCATCTCAGCTACTAGCAGACTTTGAATCATGCATTGAGATAATAACATGTCTTAAAGATTTTTATTAAGAAGAGCAGACATGCCTCTCAGAGTAGAAGTCTTAGTAGAGAGATAGCTAGACTAAGTACTTACAAGATAAAAACATGATATCAAGTACAAAGTAAAGCAGAGTTTAAATCTTTAGAAATAAGCATATGAAAAGATTTAAACGCGAAGTTTAAATAGACCAGATCATGATAAGATAGAGCAATTTAAACTTAAAAAAAACATAAATCATCTATTATTAAACAGGCTGTTTAACGGCAGAAGTTTTTCAAACAGCAGAGTTTGAATTAAAAAAAAAACAATATAGAACAAAATACCAACATGTTCAGAATAGATGTGGTTGGGTGCGTTGACGTTCTAAGTAGTCACCAACCCATATTCTGATTCTGTCATTGAGGCGTTCTCGTAGTCTGTTCTGTTCTTCAATAAGAGCTTGATTCAAAAAGTGCGTAGCTCTCTCCTCCCTGATGGCAGCAACCCGCCTTTGTTCTGCAGCAGCAGCTCGCTCATTGGCACGTTCGACATGGCGAACAGCAGTGAAGTCAGCAACCTCACGTCTGTTGATGATAGCTCGCGCCAAGTCAGTCTTGAGCTCGTCAAAAAGGGCGCGAATGCTGATTTGCTGAGAGTGTAGCATGCCCATCAGAGACGCCTGCTGGTCTTGAACGAGAAACCGATGAGTGGTGAAAGCTTGAGCGGTATCGTTCACCAGCTGATCAACGATCTTTCCAATATCGAAAATTGTAGCATGAGTGGCATTTAAGCCATAGATGAGTACTTCGATCTGCTGGGCCATGGAGGATACTGTGCTGTTGAGCCGTTCCAGGTTGGCATTATTGGTGCGAAGGAGGTCGAGAAGAGCAGGGTCAGCAGTGTTGGAAGGAAGGAAAGAAGGGTTGAGGTTTACTGAGATGTGGGTATCAGTAGGATTAGGAGCAGAGATTGGAGAGGAGGAAGATGAAGCAGGTTGGTGAGCAGCAGAGGCTGTAGACGGAGGAGTAGAGGGTTTAGAATCAAGTTCAATGTCAGTG
Source organism: Codonopsis lanceolata (assembly GCA_013146195.2). Taxonomy (NCBI): domain Eukaryota; kingdom Viridiplantae; phylum Streptophyta; class Magnoliopsida; order Asterales; family Campanulaceae; genus Codonopsis; species Codonopsis lanceolata. The sequence continues at coordinate 8,843 of JABEVN020002661.1, forward strand.
TCTGAGCTACTGACATTGGAAGAAGTAGAAGAGGAAGAAGAGGCTTCTAGAAGATAGGAGGGAAAAGGATAATCAGGTAAGAGAATGAAGTTCGGAGGGGAGACAGAAGGGTAGAGAAGATCAGAGATGGAAGTGAGATTAAAGAGAAAAGAATGAGTAGCAGAAGAGATAGAGGGAAACATAATCTGGTATAAGTCAGTAGAGATGGAAATGGGGGTAATGTACTGGGAGATAGGAGGGAAGATTTCTGGTAGGAAAGCTGTTTGGTAGAGAAGAGTGGATAGGTGAGGATCAAGAGAGGAGAAGTTTTCTGGCATAGAGAATGAAGGAGAAGAGGTTGCGGGAGCAGGAATGATGGCTAAAGAGGAGTCGGGAAAGACAATGGAGATAGGTTCGGGAGAAGAGGGTGGAGAAGGAATGGTGTCTAGGGTAAGTGAAGGTGGAGAAGAAGGTGTTGGAACCACAGACTTCTTGCGAAGCCTGCGTTTCTTCTGTTTTGGAACAGGAGAGATGGGATCCTCCTCAATAACAGCAGGGGTTGATGAGGAAGTAGGAGAAGAAGGGGTAGCAGTAGGCTCCTCCCCAACAGCAGCAGGGACTGTTGAAGAAGTAAGAGAGAGAGATGAAGAAGAGATAGGAGAGGAAGGAGGAATAAATGGAATGAAAGGTTCAGAAGGTTCGGTGCGTTTGGACTTACGTTTTCGAGAGCGAAGTGGAGCAGGGTTTGGTTCAACAGCCTCAACAGACAAAGGAGGAGGCGTAGGAAGCAGGCAGCCTTTTTTTTTTTTTGACTTGGGAGTCAGTGTGGTTATGCGCCAGCCAGAAGCTGGAAGAAGAGATTTTCCTCTTCTTGGCAACAGGCTCCTCCTCAACAGAAGAAGACTTCTTCTTTTTGGATTTTGTGGAGGGAGCAGGGTTGACTGTTTTGCTTGAGCATCCCTCTGCAGCAGCTTCCTTTTGGAGCTTCTTGTCTAGCTGCTTAGCCATGAAGGCATCCACCGTTGTTTAAGGGTTGATTTTAAGGATCACAAGAGGTGGTGGGTTCATAGCATGGACTATGACCAGAGAAGGGAGACCGTGCTGTGCTCTCTTCTCATTCTTCAATTTCTGGTGGTTGATGATGAATGTGCTGGTGAATTGGATGGACTTCAGGACCTTCTTTTTCTCAAAGTTTACGAGATGTTTAAGAAAGGACCGGTTTGATCGAAGAAGGGAGTTGATAAGACGAACAAATGGCCGCTTCTGCTTGATAGAAGCTTTAACAGCATCAACAGCATCACATAGGAGCTCGAAAAGGATATGTGCCCAGTTAAGTCGAGTGTTGAGGATGACAGCAGAAGTGTATTCCAGCTAGTCTGTAGTCATCACGTCATGAGTGCCATTATTAAAAATCAGACTTTTGTCGAAGAGATGGCTGATGAAGTAGACGTCATCTTCGAACAGTGTTCTCTTCATCTTTGCTTGAGCCTCCCTTGGGGTGTTCTCCCCACGCATGTAAGACCAGGCAGAGGCTTTCTCAGCATCAGTGAGCGAAGTAGGTCCATCGAATTCAACGCCGATAGTCTTGGCGATTCTGGATGCAGAGATGGTGATGGAGATGGTCCTGACAACAGCTGAGATGGAAGTTCTGGATTCATTTATAATGGCCTTCTGGAAAAATTCTTCTGCTAGAAGGTTGCTGTAGTCAGCTGATATTATGTTTGCTGTTTGTGTTTGTGTTTGTGCTAGATTTCAGGCAGATCCAAAGGAATCACGTTTGCTTGCTGCCAAACGTATCATCAGATATGTTTCAACAACTACAAATTTAGGTATCTAGTACTCAAAACGCAACAACTTCGATCTAGTTGGGTACTCAGATGCAGATTATGCAGCCTGCAAAGTGAGCAGAAGAAGCACCAATGGAACTTGTCAATTTCTTGGAAATAGACTTGTTTCATGGTCATGCAAGAAGCAAGGCTCAGTTGCAAACTCAACCACATAGGCAAAATACATTGCTGCCAGCAGCTGTTGCTCTCAACTGCTATGGATGAAGCAACAACTTGTGGACTACAACATCATGACTGCAAATTGTGCAATCATGTGTGTCAACACTTCAGCAATTTCAGTCTCGAAGAATCCAGTGATGCACTCGAAGACAAAGCACATTGATATCCGTTATCACTTCCTCAAAGATCATGGAGAACGGTAACATTAGTATGGAATACGTTCCAACTGAACATCAATTGGCTGACATTTTCACTAAGCCACTGGATGCAACCAAGTTTGCTTATTTAAGGAGAAATCTTGGTATGATTGACCCTACTGCTTAATTTCAATTCCAAGTTTTTTCTTTCATACCGGTAGACTTAAATTACTACTAACCAGCAGATTTTATTTCCCTTCTAACGGCAGACTTAAGCTCTTCGCTTTCACCAGGTTAGTACTTCAACTATTTAGTCTATTAAAGCGAGAAAGGTTTCTAAAAGGAAAAAGGGGTTAAAAGTCAAAAGTTTTAGTACTTTGAAAATATCTTAAGTTACAACCTTTTTCGCTAAAAGATTTTTTTCGCCCTTTAAATAGACTTTGAACCGCCCTTTTCAACACTTTACGAAATCTCTCTCTCTCTCTACTATTTCTCTCTCAACTCAAACCCTCCTCTTTCTCTCTACAACTACTCCACATCTTTTCAATTATTCTTCACTTCTTCTTCCCTACAGCGACAATGGTAAGTTCTTCTATACTCCCTGGATTACTATCCATTTATTTATGTTTAGTATTTCCTCTTTTTGAGTTATTTTTGAGGAATCCGAACAGACGCTTTGCGTATCTGGACGGTTTCCGCCATTGTTGTTTTTCAAAACCTTGAAACTAACAGTTTTCTCTGTACTTTGAATACTCATTTCTCTTAGAAGTTATCTGTTAATGTTTCTCTGGTTTATATATCCAAAACATTCAAGGGTTTCAAGATTTTCATCGGAAATTTCAACTATTTTCTCAAAAATGAAATCTTTGATTATTTGTTCTGTCAAGACAAAAGCCCTAATTTATAAAGTATGCTCTTTGTAGGTGAAAACATCTGAGAAATCCAACACCGGCAAGACGAAGGTGCTTGACCCAGAAAGTGTCATTCACCCTGACCCGTCCGTCAACCTTCCGGGATTTCCTACGTATCCAGCTCCTCATGATATAATTATGGAGATGGACTAAAAAATCTACCTGCCAGGGATGTGCATTGATTTGAAGACCGTTCGGACTTTTGTCGCCGGAGCAAAAATGTGTGACAACATGAACGAGTCTAGGATTCTCCCTCTCTTCTGTCTCCACGATGAAGACTACATCAATCTTCTCGCTGAGGAGTTCTACCAGCGTATGGAGATAATGCCAGAGACCCCTTCTATAATCCGTGGATGGATTCCTGGGCGTCCCTTCTCTCTCTCTGCCTGAGTTATATCAAAGGTCATCGGCGCTCACTACGGCGGAGACTCTGAACTTTCCATTACTGAGGCTGACCAAGCCTGGGAAACAATGAGAGGAATCAACACTCCAAGGGAACCTCAAGGCAAAATGCTGAGGAACCTCTTCCCTCTGGACGTATACTGCTCAAGCAACCTTCTGGACAAAAGTCTATTGTTCAAGAACGGGGCCCACGGCATGTTCACTGCTTATCAGCTCAACCTAACAAGCGCCATCTTCTAGAGGACTCGCCTCAACTATGGCTACATAATCTTCAACGAGCTCAGAAACCACATTGCTAAAGCAAAACATAATCCCTCTCACAAAAGGTCCTTTGTTAGGCTCATCAACTCCCTACTAAGGGATACGCCAGAAATAAACTCTACAATCACAGAAGATGAGCTCACAAAAGTGGCCAAGGACAAACAGATAACAACCACTTTCTTCAACAAGTTCATTGAGTACGAAAACAAGAGACGGCAACAACATGGGCTACCAAAAATAACCGCTGACAAGGTAGTCAACCCCACTGCCATGATAGTTACTCGTTTTAATATGGACGCACATGATGCAGCCAGAAGAGCTGCTTGTACAGGCAAGAGAGCCTCCAAGGAATCCACTACTACCGTTGCCACAAACATTCTGCAAACTGCCAAAAAGCTAGCAGCAGAGTCAGACCTCTTGTTAAAACAAAAACATGCTGCTCAATCCAAGAAAGCTTCTCTTGAAGCCAAGGCTAACAAGGCAAGGGTAGAAGAAGAGGCTGAAGAGCGTCAAGTCAAATGGATTCGGGAGGAGCTGAAGGCCGGCAGACGTGACAAGTCTGCTGGCAGCTCTTCTACAGCTACTGGTAAGCCTTCATCTCCCCCACCTTCTAACCCAGAACCACCAACCTCTACTCCCCAGCAAACTCCTAAACCCAAAAGAAAACCATCTTCTGACCAACCTTCACCCTCACCAAAACCTAAACGCAGGCGACTACGTAAAGGTCTTCCGACCCAGCCATCAGCAGACCATGAACCCTCTGCCGATTAAGCAGCTGAACCCATTAGTCAGCTGCTGAGGTAGAAGAAAAAGAAGTCAGCTGGCAACCAAACCTCTACCGCTTCTCAACCCATTCCTACTAAGTCATCTACTCAGAGGGAATCAACCCCTCCGGAGGAGTTTATCCCTCAGGAGGAGCCACACATACAGGAGGAGCCTACCAGAACACCCTCTCCACCTCCTCCTTCACCCTTCAACTACTCTCCAAACCCATTTACCCCTGCTTCACCCAAACATAACCCTACCACCCAAACTACACCATCCGAACGAACCCAAGCCACACCCATTAAACCCTTAGACTCTGTTGCCTCGAAGTTCTTATTTGAACTCTCCTCGGTAGCAGATCTCTTCCCCTAACCCTCTTACCAACCTACCCCAATCAAACCAAAATCCCTTTTCTACCCTGCCCCCTCTTTTTGGTTCTTTACCGACTCTTTACCTGAACCTTCAATGCTCAGTGACAACTCAGAAACTGACATTGAACTAGACCATCCTCCAACCCCTCCTCCCTCTCCCCCAGCCACCAACTTCTCCTCTACCCATACTTTCACTTCCCGCGACTCAACCTCTTCAAACTCTGCCACTCCACCTCTCCAACAGCCCTTCCGACCCATCACCTCTGCCGATGCCACCTCTTCTGCCGACATTGGGCATGTACGTATTGGCCTGGACCCGTCTCCATCTCAACCGGCCAACACTAAAGTTTTGTCTCGCCTGGACGCAATATATGACAGACTGGGAGAATTCACCAGCATCTCCACAGCTGCCGCTGAGCTTGCCACTGCCACGTCCAAGGTAATGGATAGAAATGATGTTATCCTACGACAATTCCAAGACGACGTGTGGACCAGATTTGGACAGATGAAGCATGAGTTCACGGACGTCAACATCAACGTGGAAGCCCAACGCACGGAATGCGCACGGCTAGTCTCAACTCTGTCCTACCAGCTCTTCCACAGCATCACTCTCCATCTCGCTCACGACCGCCCACACATTCTTGAGCTCAACAAAATGGCTCTCAACCGGTCTCATGATGTGCTCAATGTTGAATGTGAACGTGATCAGGCCATCATGGAGGAGAGATAAATGAGGTCTATCAACAAGACTCTAGTGGAAGAGAACAGCCGTCTACGTGAAGAACTGGACTACCGTTCTCGCTCCACAAGACCTCCTACCTCTGCCGATGAAGAGTACATCAGAAGAGCCGAAGAACTTGAAAGACAGAGAAAAGAAAAGGGAGCAGCAGACAAAGGCAAAGGGAAAAGACCTTGGTAGTTTTGTATCTTTTCCTCCCTGAACCTTTGTATCTATCTTAAACTTTTGAAAACTCTGTAACATTAAACTTCTCGTTTGAATACAGAAGATTATTGTTTTTCAAAAATTGTCTACTGTTTAAATTCTTGCTATTTCAATTCATATATTTGCTTAGAATTGAAACACTCAGTTTAAATCCATATTTGAACTGTTTTCTACTAATCTTTGTGTTGTCCTTTACCTCTCTTCTGTTGTAAACACTTAGATTAGATTTTACACTTGAGGTGTTCTTCTGTTTGATAGAGGCATGTCTAATATTATAAAATTAAAATATCTTCTGACATGCTATTATCTATCATATAGTTGTTTATATCCCTCACTTGTAAGTAACGATGACTAGATATAAATAGGAGGAGATTGTTGTTTCTTATTTGTATTTTGATTTACATCTGCTCATTCATTACATTAGGTTTTATACATTAGTGACTAATTGGGCTGTGTATCGATTAGCGTGACAACTGTGTATAGAACTTTGCCAAAGAATAGTTTTTATAAGCTTCACAGGTTCAGCGGAAGACTTCAAGCAAAGGCTTTAGCAAAAGACTTCAGTAAAAGCTTCACCGGAAGACATTATTTAGCATCCAGCGGCAGACCTTGTCTGCACGTGTTTAAGCATGACGTGTCCAGTCACCAAGTCTTAGTGCATTAATTAAATTCAGACTTTATCAGTTTAAATTTGAATTTAACTCCTGACTTCTCAAACACGCATGACCAACTTTCCGGAAAGAAAGAAGACTTTCGCCTTCTGAACAGTGACAAAACAGGTGAACAGATTGTCTCTTACAGTCTGTACCAACTATTGCAGATCTACATCTCTGACTTTCCTACCTGCCAGTTTCTGCAACAACTCTGCATCATTCCCTGCAACAACTCTGCATCATTTTTTGTTACACTTCGTCTTCTCCATGCATTTAATGCATTCAACCTAATAGAGCTGTTACACTTCGTCTTCTCCAAACGGATCTCAAGAATGCTCATGCTATAAATACTGCCATTAAAGTCTGAAGAAAACAATGCTCTGAGTCTTCCCAACAACATCAAGCTTTATATACTCAGTGCATTCAAGAGATCTTCAACTGATCAAGAAGTCCTCAACAACAATCAAGAAGATCTGCATCAACATTTATCTTAAGCTTCTTATTGTTGTTCCTTTAACTATTCTTCTGCACGAATTGAATATCTTGTTTTTCCAGATATTCAATTCCCAAACACCCAAACACAAGTCAAATATTTTGTACACGATCCATTGGATATATTCTTTGTAATAGAACTAGTGGAAAACATAGTGCACATTTAAATCCAAGGTTGACTGCCTTGGTGGTGGACGTAGCACTCTTTAGAGTGCAAACCATCTCATAATACTTGTGTTATTTCTTTACTGTTGTTTACTGTTTAAGTCTTATTCATTTCTGTTCACTTATCTTTTCAACAGCAGACTTGAGTATTCAGTCAAGTCTACCAATAGTCCTTAATCGGCAGACTTGAACTGTCTTCCTTACAAGACTTCCGCTACTTCAATCTTCTTAATAGATTGTAAGTGCTTGTTCTAGGAACTTATACGAAAAGTTTTTAAAGTGTACAATAAGCTATTCAACCCCCCCCCTTCTAGCTTATTATTGTGCCCTTTGGGACTAACATCGTGTACAAAAATACTTTTGACCAAGTGTTCTTTGGGAGTATAATAATTTGTAAACAGAATTTATCACACTTGTGTTCTGTAGGCTAGATTGTATTAAATTCTAGAAAGAGCAAATGGAATAAGATTTAGATGTCCAGGCTCTTCATAGTATTGAATGCTTGAAGAATTACAGAGCACTTGAGACTGAATAGATGGAGTAGTTGAAGCTCGGTAAATGCGTTGGAGTTCAGTGTGTTTTTGAGTTATATATTCTTGAAGTCTTTCAAGTGCTGCTTATATAGTCTTTAGGGATCTTCATGACTGTTGTGTATGATCTTCATTTGAAACAAGATGAACTGGCAGTCATTAAATACAATTTGAATACATTAAATGCTAATAGCTGTTGGACCCCTAGTTGATTGGATCGTACAGTTGATGCTAATAACTGTTGGACCCAGTTGATTAGATCGTACAGTTGATCCTGTGACTTTATCTGCCGCTAGGTTACTTTTCCTATAAAAATGGGCAAGCAAATGGTTGCAGACGTCGTACTGAGTCTGTGACTATCCTCAAAATAGAAATAAGGATAGACAGACCCACGTGCTCTGAAATTGATTTCTTGAAGCAATTCATTAATTTGATCCAACAAATTTCATGAAATCTTCTATTCTTCATGGCAATAGTCTTCAAGTTATTTTAATACAATCGAACAACTTAAGTCCTAAAGATCATTGACACCCTAATTGGTGCGCAGACCCCTTAGCCAAATCTATAAAGACTCGAATTCGGCTACAAGCAAATATAAAATATCTAACAGATCACTAAAAGTTGAATATTTTTTTCTTCGAAATTACAACAATTGTGATAGTGAGTAATAAATATATTAACCTTAGATCTTGATTTATGGACAAAACTAACCATGCACCTAATAAGCACCCACAATTGAATTAAGGTCAAATAGGTGAATTTGTCATAAGTAGAAAACAATTTGAATAAGAGGTGTATGAATTTTAGGTAGACATTAGTAAAGGTATATGAATTTTCTTAACTATGGTAATAAATTTGTTGGTGAGTATCGAGATATTAAACAAATTGGTGGTGGGTTTACTAATTATTAGTAAACAAACCAAGAAACGAGTTAAGAAAAAGAGTTATAGTTTCAAGAAGATGAAGAAAAAAAAATGAAAAACACATTTTATGAATATGTGCATTTTGTTGGAGAAGAAAGCAAAAAATTTACAATTTGCTCCCTTGAATTTTTCAATACTTCAAGTAACTCCAAAGACTAACATATTGGTACCTAATAAATACCTTCAATCAATTAATTAGGATTTTCACTATCCTTTGGGTATTGAATTTTTTGAATAGACCCTCCAATGTTTATAAATGTATAGAACTCATTATGTAATATATGGTATTAAAATAAGTATGTTGTCTTTAGTTATTTCATTTTGTAATATATGGATATATTATATATATATATATATATATATATAAACATTGAATAAGTATGTTGTCTTCAAATTAACCACTACTATGAATATTTAGACATTCTTCTCTTTCCATTTGTATGGTTTATTACCATATCTAATATATTACATAAATTGCAGAGGAGAGGAGAGGGGGAGAGAGAGAGAGAGAGAGAGAGAGAGAGAGAGAGAGAGAGAGAGAAGGATAAGCTTGAGAGATAGCTAAAAGATGAATATTTTTTTCTTAAAAATTACAACAATTGTGAGAGTGAGTAATAAGGATATTAACCTTAGATCTTGAGGTTATGTTTTCAATATACTGCAAAATTGTTATGATGAAATTGTGGCAAATATTACTAAAGGTATATAAATTTATTTAACTATAATTATAGATTCGTTCGTGAGTATCAAGATATTTATCAAATCATTTGCGTGTTTAGTGATTATTAGTGAACAAACTAAAAGAAATTGGTTACAACAAGGAGCTATACTTTCAAAAGATGACAGAAAAAATGGAAAATACAATATTTATTGTGATGTAGCAAAATGCACAGCTTGGGCCGTCCTTGAGATGAGTAGGATATCTGGGCTTGTAATCGTCTTCCCTGAGCCTGTTAAGATCACAAGAACACCTGAGTTGAAGTGCAAGGCAAGGCCTCGCGAAACCCCTCCGGCGTGAGAGTAAGTATCGAGTGATTGTCAAGAAGTAAATTGACAGAGTAACGAGGCTCAAGAAAGTGTGTGTACCTTGTTGATGATTATGGAGAGGTATTTATAGGCCCTCAAGGTGATTGAACTGCCTAGGATTCAGCTTCCATAATCGCCGAGATAATCAAGGAGGAAATCCCTTGATTCTAGGCGAAACAGTGCTTGACAGCGTAGTTATAGGAGTTGATAAGGCAAGGATTCCGCCCAAACATGGAAACCTTTGTCTTGCCTTATGAAACAAGCTATTAGCATCCCCGCCTTGGTGTGCTCGAGCGAGCAAGGCTCGCCGATTATTCTGCTTTTGTATTGATCTCTCGAACTTGTCGGGCCTGAAGATCGGCCTCGGTTGGACAAAGCCGGTGGCCCAGCGAAGTAAGTATGATTCCATTGCGAAGCATGCATGAGTCCCGATCATGGTCCACAGTCGGACACAGCAAGGCCTTTGTCCGCCTAGGTTTGAGTGAGGGTTGTGCTCGCTGCTCGCCGGGGGCTATCTCATCTTGCTCGGCTGGCCCCGGGCGTACCATGCTCGTGCACGGCACGTGATGCTAACTCGTGCCTCGCCGTGACCCGGTTTGGGCCGGTATATCGCTGGCCCCTAGCTTCCCTGGGCGAGTATTCATGCTCGAGCGGGAGCGTTCAAGTTTGATATTCGCATCGGGCTTCAACACTTTGTGAATTTTTAAGCAATACAAGGAATTCGGCGAGGTGAACTCGAGGCGTGTCTGAAGCTTTTTGTCGGGCGTGAGCGCTGGGGCGGAAAAGCGCGTGAGCCGCCGAAGTTGGAGTGATTGGACGGGCACGAAGCACGAAGGGCTGCATTTAATGCCATGATGGGCCGCCGCCCGCCTGCTCGCTTTCCGCTTGCCCATAAACCTGTCTATAAAAGGCGCCCTCGATTCCTTTTCTTCCTTTTACCGTCTTCAAACTTGTGAGCCCTTAGAGAGAGAAAATTCCGAAAGACTTCAGTCACCATTGACGCTGCATTTTTCTCCAGGCTCCGGTAGAGTTTCTCCCTTGCTTCCAGTGTCTATTCATCTCTCGACGTTTGCAGTGCTCACGCCGGCCCAAATCGCCTTCCTTTGATTGTTTCATTGAAGACCCACTGCTCCAAAATAGCGGTAAGCTCTCAATCCCCTTTTATTTGTGTTTTCTGGTTTTTCTGGTTTCCTTTCCTTCACCTCTGCGATTTTATTAGGGTTTTAGTAAATGAGACCGCCTTTAGGTAGAGATCGAGGAATAGAACCTGTGGTCCTGCTTGCTAGGCGGGCGTGGCCCCTTTGGGTTGACCTAGACTTAAGGTTTCTTTCCTTTTCCCTTCATTTGTTGCCCGGGTAAAATTCTAATGGCAATCTTCCTCGATCTCTTTGTAGATGTCCGACATGTCGATAGTGACCGCGAGGCCTTCAGTATGGGCGGGAGGAGCGATTAAACAGCGGCGAAAAGTCTCCCCTCGATCGGTGTTGAGTGTGATGAGGGGATTAGATGCGTGGTAGGGCAACACTTGAAGCGTGTCGTGGACCCTGTGGTTGACATAGTCGATTCTTCCAGCGAGGAAGATTCAGGCGAGGAAAGCGTGACCGGTGGCTTCGCTGTCGGGCAAGGCCACGATCAACGAGCTGCCTGTGAGGGGGATACAGCAGGGCGAATAATGGTGGAGGCAATAGATTTGGCCGAGAAGGCCTCGAGGCCGATGAGGCAGGATGACCCGCCGCTGCTCTCGGTGATTTAAGAAAACCGCCGCTCCTGTGTGGAAGTGGTCTCAAGAAGAAACAGTCGGCCAAGACAGAGTCCCCATTGCTCGCTTCTTAACCCGGAGGGGTGGCCCTCAAGTAGCGGTTCCCGTTGAGGAAGTGATCGAAGAAGAGGAGGAAGAGGAGGAGGAGCCCGATTGGTATGTGAATGCCGATGAAAGCCGTTATGCCGCCATTTGGCCACTCTTAGACACGGCGACAGTGACAAAGATGGCTTACTTCCTCTGTTGACAACGCTTATTATCGAGCGAGCAAATGGACGCCGCCTCGAAGTCGCCTCTCCCGCGAATGGGAAATGAGCTCCTCTTTTTGTCGATTTTTCTTTTCTGCCCGCTACGCCTCCGCTAGAGCCCTTCCTAGTAGATTTCCTATTTCGAGACCAAGGACGCCCCGCGCGAATTCGGATGTTGAACATAGTCCGCGCTTATCACCGCCACGTGGGTGGCGAGCCTACTGTTAGGTTTGAGCCGATATGTTTTTGCTGCAAACTGCTTATCTCGCACCGAGCACCCGGGAGGATGGGAGTGAGGGCGAACCCAATTTTTGAAGTCATGGTCGATGCCCCCTGAAGGTGGATTCTTGGGACGTAAGGGTCCCTG
>JABEVN020002662.1:0-20768 GCA_013146195.2 Codonopsis lanceolata
ATATAAGCACAATATAAATTAGAGTTTACTTCTTTAACTTTAACAAAACCCATGGAATCAAGACATTCTTCCTTGATCCGCTCGTCAGATCAAGCCTCAGCACCACGTGCACAATCACATGTGCTCCCGACACCGATTCTCAGGTATTGTTGGCCTTGAGACATCTCTTAAGTACCATAGCTTCCAAGGTCATGCTTTCCTGCTATAAACAATGGACAACTACTTCCCCACCGCAGCCGTAGTGGGGGCGTGTGGGACCCTTAGTCTCCGATACGATGACCCACAACAATCTCGAGTCCCATAACTCGTGAAGACCATGTGTTGTCCCATCATTGACTAACCACACCACAAAACCCGTTAAGGCCCTTATATCTGGTAACCCTAACCAAAAACGAAAACTCAACAAGGCTCTGATATCTGATCACCCTGTCCAAATCAAGCAGGTTAGTATTCATACTTCAATATATTCCATTACACATACTTGAAGGTAATTAATATCACATACATGCATATATTCGCAAGTATAACACAAATGCCAAGATTATTTATTTAGTTTATCAACCCTATACATATTGAGCTCTTAAAGATTTTCAAACACAAATTTTACAAATTCGGATTGAGTTCCCAATCAATCCAAGCCAAGTAGGTTTCACACTCTACTACTATATCACAATCATGCCTATCTATGTCATGAATAAATACTCACATATACCGAGGTGACTAATTAGTTCTAACCTCAAGCCATATACCAAGACTACTAAGTGAGTCCATATACAATTAAAACATTAGGCCGTATACTTAGCCCTTATACAAAGTCATACCGAGACTCTCTATCTAGTCCAATAATCATGTATTGACGTTCTCCGAGATCCCCAACTTGCACCCATGTGTAGACTACTATGGTAGTCCATAAACACCCATATTACGAGGCTACATAATTAGCCATTAACATAACTACTCATTTAGTTCATAAACCTAGTGCACTAATAATTACACTTAAAGTCAGTCATACTTAAAGCATAAACAAAACTATCCTATAATCTCGCACACACGAGTACCCGTAAGTGTACTCACCCTCAATTCTTAAGGAATGGTATTCTACCCATCATTCCAAACTCATATTAGACTTTAATAGTCTCTAATATTTCCGTGTCATAAAATGCACATTCGTAGTCAACTAACTCTCTTGAGTTACTAAACCAATTCCACAAATCCCAACTTCAAGTATCTTGGTCGTATGGTTTACTAGTTAATTAAGCGTTAACTTATCATCATAATAATAACCCATAAGATTTAGGTGTCACATTGGACACCCACAAATAAATCATTTGGGTTTTCACACACAAGATCATACATGTCTCTAACATTGTAGGATTCCAACACTACCTTGTTTAGTGTGTTATAAATCTCTATTCGACTCCGTTGAGTCTTAACTCTATAATTCATCTTTTAGGTCATTATTGAATTCAATCATAAAATCCACCCAATCATAACTCAATCGATATTCTATATAGTCTCTAATCATAGAGTTCCCAAAAGTACACTCATAAACATCACATATGAATTGGTCCTCTAATCACATTCCCAATTCACCATTCATCACACAAGAATCACATCTTAGATTTTCTAACAAGTCGGTGCACTATCGTTCACTAACAAGATTTCCCAAAATTCAATGCTCCCATTAATTTTCATTCTAATTATGGTAGAGAGCCATATAAGATTATTAGATGTTACCGAAGCATTCATAGTGACATATAAGGAAGTCCTAAATCATCAAAAGAAAATTTCTCTAATGACAAGTTAATTTCCAGATTCTCTGTTAAAACATATTCTGCTCACCAGTCTTGAAAATTCGACGAACAATTTATCACCGCATTAAATTTTATGAATTTTACATATTAAGAAACTAGACTCTTCAAACTAAAATTTAGTATTTTAAAATACTCAATTCGAACTTGTATTTAACAATTTATGGTCACCTCAAGTTCATGTTAACAATCTGATTTCCTGGTATGACTTACTCTGTGTGTCTGTCATACAAAATTCACCAAACATTCCTCATAGCTCCAAATCTCATAAATTTTACGTTTCCAGAAATTAGACTCTTTGAACTATAGTTTAGTCTTTTAAAACACTCATTTCAGACTTGTATTCGTCAATTTATGATCACATCAAAATCATGTTAACAATCTGACTTCCGGGTAGCAGAGTACTGTCACTGTCACATTTCGTGATTTATTTAAAAATACTTCCCGAACTCGAAAATTAATTAAAATTTACAGAGCATTGCTTCTCTTATACACATACAACATATAATATTTGTAGACAATTCCTATAGTATATTGCTCCCAGTAAATTCCCGAAGTCAGCTCAAAACTGAGACTGAGCTTGTAAACTTGTTAAACCAATTCTCCCCAAACAATCTAGCAAACTACCATAGAAGCATGAGAAAATGACATAATAGTTCTTACCACAAGAGAAAGAGGCTTAGTAACGTACCTTCATCCATTAAACAAGTAAAGAAACGAAATTACAACCGGAAGGAAGTAGACTAGCGACTAGATTCTCGATTCTATGGTCTTTTTTTTTTTTTTTTGGAAAGCAGCATGCACCTGCAGCTTTATTAAACAAAACATATGAAAAACGAGGGGGACAACCAAATTTTACCCCAAAACGGGGACAGCGGAGCCTCGAACCTCGATGAAAAATACAACCAAACAACCAAAAGGCTACCACTAAAAATTAACTCAAACTATATAAGCCATAGTCATCAAAAGCCGCCTCTTAATCGAGATCGGTAAACCTCGCTAAATCCGAGAAAATAACTGGCTCGCCATGCTCATGGGCGAACGCCAAGCAACCGATCAGCCACCATGTTCTCGCTCTCCCTGAACACATGACGTAAACGAAAGCCACGCACTCAACTCCCGACAATCTCGGCATATAAATATACGCCAAGGTTCCTTATGACCATTAACCAAAACATTAATAGCCGTTAAGGAATCCGATTCCACCACTACACGTTTAACCTCAAAGATCGACAATATCGGCTCCCTCCTCAGAAGCCATAATCTCGCCGCATATTTGTTCCCGGCCCGTAATCACTTGAAAAGGCATATTTAAAAACCCCTTGATCATCTCTGATAACCCCGCCACCTATACACCTCCCATTCACGAGCCATCTCAGAAGCTTAAAACCAACCTCCTGAGTCGCCACCGAACCCAAAAACCCCGCTTAACACTAACCTTTCGCAATCGCACTAAGACAACTAAGCCGCACAAGCTACCAAGCTACTCAAAGCCTTCGGTTTAAAACAAATCAAAGCTCCTCTAATCCCTTCCAAAATACGCGCCTAATTTGCATCTCTTGCATAGAACTATTGTCAAAAAGAGCAACAAGATTCTTCCAAATCTCCCAACAAGTGTATGTAAAGATGCACAGCAAAGTAGCCCCTAACTGCGTGCGCAGCGACATCGAAGACCAAACATTAAACAGATGAATCAGGCTGTCATACTGCTTTGGTAACCTGAACTGATTCGCAAAGAAAGACCACAAATTTAGAGCCACTTTAGAGTGAAGGAAAGATGATTACTAGACTCCACCAGGCGATTTCCACAACAAAGAACAACGAGAAACAAAAGGCACTCTACGAGCCCGAATATTAACTTCCACCTAAGGGCATTATGAAAAAGCCTCCAAATAAACACCACCAAGAAGGAATCCAAGGTCGCCAAATGAGTTGTGCCCATCTTCGCACTGCATCATGGACTCAAAAATGATTCCAAAACCCCGCCGTTGAACTCCCCGACGACGTTAACTCACAAATCAAATGATCCTGCTTAGTCTCATCACAATAATAATCTGCTGAACCAAACCCCTTCGAGAATCTGGAATTAAAGGCCAGATTTCTTCCCAATGCCGCATAGCCTTAGCTACTGTGAGAGTTCTATCCACCGGCCTAGGACCAATCAGAAGCTCGCCGCACCAGTTCTCGTGCCAGAAAGAAATATCCCCTTGCCCAACTGCCCAGCGAACCGTCTGCCTAACCAAAAGAATCTGAGACCAAACTGCCTTCCACGGTTTGGACGCATAACGGGACACAGCCAACTCCTCAATGCCATATTTCGCTACACAAAACCTAACAGCCGATTGCACCCAATGCCATGCAACCCGCTGAGTACGGCTCTCACCATTATTGCTCCATAAGAACTCGCCTAGCCTGTCTAACTGCGCTAAGAGACTTGGGGATCGGGAGGCGCCTAAGGCATACACAGCAAACTACACAAAGACCGATTTAATCAACAGGCGTAACCTTCCCACCGAACGAAAGCAACTTACTACGCCAACCCATAATCTTGCCCATAATCTTGCTTTCCAGATTTTCGAAATAGGAACGTTTTACTCGGCCTTTGAACAGAGGGAGACCCAGATAAATTAAAGGCCAAATCTTGTGAGCATAACCCGACCATCTCTCAATGTTCATATCTTGTCTCCTAGAACAGTGCTTTGAAGAAAAGAAATCACTCTTATTATCGTTAACCCGCTGCCCCGACGAACTTTCATACGCTCTCAGAACCTTCTTAAGCCCCAAAATAGAACGCTTCGAACCATTGCAAAACAGTAGCAAATCATCTGCATAAAAAAGATGAGTAATCACATCACCTCTCCTGCCATGAATAAAAGGAAGGATCAACCCCTGAGAAATAGCCTGCTGGATATTATGAGACAACACTTCTTGAGCCAGAATAAATAACAAAGGTGAAAGCGGATCACCCTGTCGCACTCCCCGATTTGCTTTAAAAAATCCTGAAGTTGTCCCATTAACTTTAAAAGAATACCAACTGCATATCGAGAAGATTCTAATCACCAAAAATTGACATGAAAACCAAAAGCTTGCAAACACGCCGAATAAAGCCCCACTCCAAACGGTCATACGCTTTAGACATATCAATCTTGAAAACCACATTTCCCCCTCGGGTTTTGTTGTCTATGCGTTGGACTAATTCATGCGCCAGCAGAATGTTCTCCTGAATACTACGACCCTTCACAAAACCAGAATGATGCTCCGAGACCAGGTTAGGGAGGAGCAAAGATAAACGGTTGGCTAAAAGTTTAGAAATAATCTTAGCAGCAAAATTACACAAGCTGATCGGCCTTAAATCCCCTAGATTCTCCGGATTAGAAACTTTTGGCAGAAGAATAATAGAGGCAGAAGAGATGCCCCTGTGCATGACACTGCCACGAAAAAAATCTAAAACCGCCCCCATAACATCCATTTTAATGATTGACCAACACCCTTGAAAAAACCAGCTTGTGTAACCATCCGGCCCTGGCGCGCTACAGGGGTTTAGGGACTTAATAACAGCCCATACCTCTTCTTCCGACGGCGTAGTCAACAGAGAAATATTCTCCGCCTCCGATACTTTGGAACAAAAACCCTCTAATAATTCCTCCTCCATAACAGGATTAGTAGACGCAAAAATGCTGGAAAAATATGTCTCTGCCAAAGAACCAATCTGCCCAGGATCCTCAGTTAAAGTTCCATCTGGGAGACGCAGCTTAATCACATTCCGTTGGGCTCTGTCCTTGATACTAGCATGGAAGAAAGCAGTATTACGGTCCCCCTCGCATACCCAAGATTGGCGCGCTTTCATCTCCCACATCTTCGCATCCCAGCCCAAGAGTTGATTAAGGCGACTCTTTGCGGTATGTAAACCCTCCTCTACTGCTGTGCCTCCTCCCATTTGCAAGTCTAACTCAAGTTTAAGAATATCATCCTTGGTGGCATCTATATTACGTTTAACATTACCAAAAACCGCCTTCAGCTCGAGCAAAAATCGAAGCCGACACAGCTTCCCATATAATAAAGTCATACCCTCTCCCCAACACGTAATACTCCACTGATCCGCTATAAAAGCTAGAAAATCTGGGTGATCTAACCACATACGCTGAAAACGAAATCCCCCTTTATGCTTGACAGACTCCCGAAAATCCAACAAAAGAGGAGCATGATCCGACACAGCTGTGACTAAATGCGATACTTGAAGCCGAGGAAAAAGAAGCTTGAAAGCCCCGTTAACCAAAACTCTGTCCAGTCTCTTCCAAATCCGACGGGTCCCTGCCTGCTGATTACACCAAGTAAAACGACTCCCCTCAAAACCCACGTCAGCCAAACCCGCCTGAAACATACAGTTATTAAATTCTGCCATTTCTCCTAACTCGCACGGCGCCCCGCCTAACTTCTCATCTGACTGACTAATAACCAAGCTCAAGCATCCAAGAACTCTCTCAAACTCCCATGGAAGTTCTCTCCACGTTTTTTGGTGAAGAAGGCAGCAAATGAGAGTCTCCAAGATTGATTTGTGGTGTTGTTGAAGTCAAATGGGTAGTGGGACATGTGTCAAAACATTATGGTAGATAAAAATATGATTGTTGGTGGTTGATTGATCTCATTACTTCCATTTAGACCACACTTAAATTTAATTAATCATGTGAGGACTTGTTTAAGGTAATATCCATTAACGGTAGGGGTGTAATTTACCAAAAAAAGTCAAACCAAAATTAAGTGCAACCAACGCACGAAAGGCGGTACGTTAACGTAACGCGAATCACAAAAATCAAACTTATGGCGACGATTATAGTTTGAACGTCATCTTCACATGTAATCTTTCTAAACATTATTATAATGAATGTAAATGCATCCAAGAAAGTACATGAAGACCTAGTATCGCTCAAAGGTCGCGAGTAAGACGACTTAAGTAGACGTTCTACCGAGTTGTGTTTCCCTTATTTGACAAGTTACGCATCGCAACTCCAACAATTCTAAGTGTTGACCTTACCTTGGCCTACTCTAACATACAAAATCCCGCACGATAAGTCTACCATTCAAGCTAGACGAATATATAATGTTCCGGGGTGTTACAAAATCCAAGGACAAATGAAGTATTTAAAGTTAATGGTCATCGACACAAACCGTACCTTGAACTGATGTCAGTCGAGCGAACAATTGAACTAATTCGTCTCGCTGACAATGCACCACCCGATGATTAGGTTTGCAGTTAGGTCGAGCCAAAGACGTTAAACAAGTGCGCTAAGTGGGAGGCAACCCACTATGTTGAATTTTATTTGTTTTTGTAATTAATTTAAATATGCTATTCTCCGTCTTTTTTAATTTTGGACATTTAATTCAAAAATTAAATATGTCAAAATTCAAGTTTGGGGGAGAAAAGCATCATAGTGTTGTATTTATATGTTGATAATATTTTAGTTTATAGTTTTTGTAGAATTTTTAGAATACAGGAAGGTAACGGACCTTAATGGACGGACCAAATTGTAAAACTGCCAAAAAGGACGAAAGAAAAACAAAGGAAGCATGTTCTGCCTACCTTGCGGCCGCAAGGTCCCTTTAAATACGGGAAGCATGACTGTCATGCAAAGTACGAGGGAATCAGCGCCGCTTTGACTGACTACCTTGCGGACGCAAGGTATAAGAGACCTTGCGGCCGCAAGGTCCTCTATATAAGAAAATTTTGGGCATGCTTCACCGTTCACCGAAAAATCACTCCTCCTTCAAAGCAGCAGCAACAGTTCTCTACTCTCTCTTCAATTCCGGCAGAAGCTCCCCAAATCCGGCCTGATCCAAGAAAAGAAGCTCCCCCCTTCAACTCTCCTCCCACATTCATCACCATTCCCCTCCATTCAAGGTTTGAAGATGGCGAAGCTTCCATTTATTCCGGCGGACAAGCTTCAAACTCCGGTGACTCTTCATCTTCAAGTGTGCCAAATCCAAGTAACTCTCACCCTTTCTTTTAAATTATTACGTACAAAAATTATTTGCATGCCAGGGTGCTAGTAGTTTACGTAGAATTTCTATTTTTACATGCTTTAAGTTGATAGTTAAATTTTTAATATTTTTTTAAGAAGAGTAGAATTTTTTGTTTTAAATGTTTGTGTCCAAACATAAATGGCCCCAAAACGTAGGAATACCGGCGCCTCCACTTCTCGCCCCGTCGAAGAAAACGAGGAGCAAGTTTTTGACCACACCCGCTTCATTAGTTTTGAGGCATCGGAGAGCTACACCGCGAAGCTCTCCATGTCCTTGATCCCTGAAAGGGGATTTAAGGCTGCTGAATTTGGCCTCCACAATAATTTTAAAGCCCGTAGGTGGGGTCCTTTGATTGAGTCTCTGGACAAGGCCATCATGCCCATTGTCTGTAAGTTCTATGCTAATGGCTGCATTAGCATAGACGGTGGGGTTATACAGGTTGTTAATGTTAGGGATGTAGCCGTTAGTTTTACGTCCCGACGCATTAACCTTTACTATGGCACCTCTAACTTTGCGGAGGGTGCCGATGACTATAGCTGCCACCTTTCTGCCCCTGTCCCTGTTGAGGTGGTCAATGCAACCATCTCACATCCTGGTGTGGTTTGGACCCAAAACCGTAACCCACCATTCGGTCCATGCACTATGGAGGAGTCCTTCCTGTTGGACATGGCCAGGGCCGTGTTCAAATTTATTAGCTCCCGCCTCATGCCTTCCAGTCACCAACACACGGTGACTTGGGCTAAGGTCGTCCTGATCTACACCATCTTGACCAATGGGTCTGTCGATGTTGGCCGCCTGATCAACGGCCAAATTAGGACCCTAATTAGAGGTACTTCAAATGCAGGGTTCGCGTTCCCGCATTTGATTACCGGACTGTGCAAGGACGCTGGAGTCAGGTGGACTCAAGATTTGGAGAGATTGAAGAAGGTGCCCTCTATTACTAGGGAAATTTTGTTTAAGCACACTCGCCAGCCACGAGAGAGGGTTCCTCACGAGGAGGAATCCGAGGAGGAGGAGGAGGAACTGTTGGTGGCAATCTCCAATAGGCTAGAAGAGGTTGCCCTTGAAACCAACATGGCAAATCAGCAGTTGGCACTCATGCGTGCCAACCAAGAAGATTTGTTTGGTTGGGTCAACCTAGTGGGACAAAATGTCTCCAAATATTTTGGGATGCCGCTTGGCACTATCCTCGAGTTTCGTCCTCGTTCGTTAATTTCTCCCGACTCACCGTGAGTCGAGGCCCAAGTTTATTCCTCTTTCGTTAGGTGGGCATGCTATGTCTTTTTTATATTTGTCCTTCTCCATCAAGCCTCTCATATGTTCCTCAATTTTTGGGACAAAATAGAAATTAAGTTTGGGGGGGGGGGTGATTCTAAGCCCAGAGTCTTAGCAGGTCTTAGCCTAAAGAGGAATGGAGTTGGGCTACGTTTTTAGGGTGGGGAAAAATTTCTTTTCCCTCTATCGTGTCTTCTCCTCACCCGCCTTTCTTGCTTTTGAATTTTTCTTGTTTTCGGAGATGTTGCCTTGACTAGAATACTATAATTTTGGATGCTTGTGGATTCCCTTTATGGGGACCCATCATCAATTGTGTCATCATCATCTCCAATTTCCATAAAAAAAATTCAAAATAAAAAATAATTTAATTAATTTTTTTTTCTTCCTCAAGTCTTGGTGTGGTAGTACTAGTCGATGAGGAGTTAATGCAATGAACCATATAACTTGTCCGTAGATCCTTCTGGAATTTACTTGATCTTGCAAAATTCTTACTTTTCTCCAAATTCTTCATGCACCTACACCAGTCATAATTATGGATTGATTACAATAGTTTTATAAAGTTTATAACACCCATTTCATTTCAACAAGATATGCACAAGAGTATGAAGAATAGCTGTCCGAACATGATTGTTGCATTAAATTGTAACTTAGGTTCAATTACATGATAGTTAGATCCCTTGGATTTTCCTCACTAATATATCTCAAGCACACTTTCGAACCGTGTCTGCATGTTAGTCTCGATTGTCCCTACCATCTGTTTTAGTGAATGCTTATGTGAAATCCAGTGATGCTAAACATTCAACCCCACAATTCTCGCAGTTGATATGATATTTTGTATGTCTTACTTGCTTTAAAAACTGCATGAGCATTTGGCATTAAGAAATGATTTAGGCCATCTTTGGATCGTTTGAGCCTAAATATTCCCTGACCTTTACTAAAAATATCCCTAGTGTCCCCTTTTGAGCTAAATTAAAAAGAATGGAGTGTGCTAAGCACACATTAAACCCCTATTCGACATCGTTTCTATTACCCATATTAACTAACCCTAAAAGCCTATACACTTTTAGCCTACCCTTTGAGAGAGTAGGATGTGGGTGGGAAATTAATTTTATGGGACCATCTTTCAGTCAAACAAGTTCTCAGAAGACTTATTTCTTCCTGTTAGTCAGAAAAAAAAAAATAGATCGACGAAAAATGAAACGGGAGAAGAAGAGTGCAAGAAGATTCAAATGGAAGCATAGCTTTCAAAAGAAAAACATGTTAGAAAAATGTTGCTGAGAAAGATGATGAGACATTTTTAGATTGATATATTGCCCAAAACATGTTTGGGGGGGGGGGGAAAGAAGAAAACTGAAAAGTAAAAGAAAAGAAAATATTCCCCCCCCCACTTGTAGTCTTTGCAGGTCCTAGCCTAAATAGGGAAAACTTCCTTTTGCTTGGAAGTATGAGGGATAAAGGGTAGTCTTACTCTCTCACTTTGAATTCCAATCCCTTTCAATCAAATCCCCCAACACCATGGCCTTACATTACAAGATAATAAAGACCTAATGATCTTCTTGCCAATGTTTGTGTTTGTTTTCTTTGCTAAGTGAGTCATATAGAATTGATCTAACGCTTCATATTCATATTATTCGCCAGAGCTCACTGTGTTAGCATAATCTTAGCTATTACAAGTAATTGGGGTAGGAGAGCATTGTATGTCATACATAGAAGTGCATGGGATGGATGCATACGTTTTTGAAATCCTTGGTGACCTCTCTTTCTGTAATAGACCGGGTTTGGATGGTAGATCTCATACTTTATGATGCATTGGTTTTAATTAAACTCTGATTTTCATATGAATGTGGTGATTAGCTTAATAAAACTGTTTTAGTTAAAATATTCTCTAAGACCGGTGAGCACACACACACGGAGAAATTAAGAGTAGTAGCAGTTTTAAGTAAAAGTCAGTTGGTTTTATGAGCTTAAGTCTACGCATATATGGTGAGCATCAGACTGAGACTGCTTTGTTATGCCATGCTATTATGACTTGAGGTTGAACCCAAAAAGATTTTTATTTTATTTTTAGTTTAGTTTTTACCTGCTTTTGTATTTATTAGTTTTTGTATTTATCTACATAGTCGAGTCACTCGTTAGAGTTTCCTTGAGTTTATGGGTTTCTAGAGGAGTGTATATAGCGTCACCCTCCAAAAAGATTTTCGTTTTATTTTAATGCTTTTGTATTTATAAGTATTGTTTACTTGTGGACGAGCAAAGTTTAAGTTTGGGGGTATTTGATAGATGTATTTTATACGTCGATTTCATATACTTTTATGACTTAAATTGAGCGATTCCACGAGGCTTTTGGTTACTGATATGTGTTTTTCAGTGATTTTATGAGTTTCAGGGTTTTCGGTGAAAGTACATATATTATAAGGCTTTTTGGTGAAAATTCCAAGAAGGGGCCAAAGTGTAAATTGAAGAAGAAACGGCATAAGAACAGGACTGAACACCTTGCGGCTGCAAAGTGTATTCTACCTTGCCTCCGCAAGGTAGGCAGAAACTCAAGAATTCAAGCCGGGAATATCAAGGACCTTGCGGACGCAAGGTGACTCATACCTTGCGACCACAAGGTGGTCAGAACACAAAATTTTGGGTTTTCACTCTAGGCCAAGAGATCTAATACCCCTACAACTCTATGATATAAATAGAGGCCGGTAGTCAAGGCTTTAGGACGGCCAGGAAGTAGTTTTCTATATATTTAGAATAGAATTTAGGGTGTATAACATAATTAGTTGTTGTAATTACAAGGATTGATGATCGATTCATGTATTCTATCATCTCCATGTGCTGTTCATCTTCAAGGATGAACTAATCACCCATTAATCTAGGAGTTGGGAGGTAACTTGTATCGAATCTATGCTTTAATTATATTTTTATTCATTTAATTCTTGTTGATTGTGGTGTTAATCAATCCCTCTATTATTTCACTTTGAACAAATGAGTGTAATCGTGAATAATAAAGGCCTAGAGGTGCGGATAACTGCATGATAAATGTGCATATGTCGTACACTGGCTCACCATCACAATAAATTGAACCTATTGATGCACGAGAGTGATAAGTTAGGGTCAGGTTCCATATATGACCTAAGTGACAGCTAGATCATATGTTCTTGTGCCTAGGATATAGAATGGATGGATTATTTGAAGATGGAGACTGAACGGTGATTCAACAGGCTATATCTATATTTTGTGAACGAACCCAAGAGATTGAATGATATTTTATTAAAATAAGCATAGAGGAGATACAAGTGAAACCCTAACCCTAGATTTCCATCCACCATAATATTTTCATAATCTGTTATTGCTGCTAATTTAGTTAAACACTAGAATAATAATTAGTTTAAAATAAAATTAATAGAAAAACCGCCCTTAGTTTAATAATTTGCTACCAATAATCGTACTATCTGTGATCTTCTTGTCTCTGTGGTTCGACCCTTGCTTCCCAAAACTATTCTACAATACTCTTGTCCACTTGCAAGGAAATAATTAAAATAAGACATCGATCATCTGAGTCTTGGCAGAAACCAACATGGGTGTTGGTCCCAAAATAGGCTCAATCTAGGCTAGAAGGGGGGGGGGTTGAATAGCCTAGTTATGTTTTTATAAAAACTTTTCGTAAACACTTCTTAATGATTTCTTGAAAGGTTTAAATAGAAGTGTTAAGGCAGCGGAAACAAAGCAGAATATAAACTGTTAAGAGTGCTGTAGGTAGCACAGATTTTGAAGCAGTTAAGCACAAACAATTAATGAGGAAGATAAGAACAGTTCAAGCAGCACACAGGAGTTTGAAGTGGTTCGTACTGTGAATAGTACTACATCCACTACCAAAGTGGTTAGCTTTGGATTTTAAAAGTGCACTTGTTTATCCACTAGGTTTATGAGTAAGATCTCTAATGGATCGTGTACAAAATAAGTTTTTAACCAAGTGTATAAAGGTGAGAGAGACAATCAATGATTAATTGTTCTCTTCACATGCAGAATTTAAGAACAGTTTAAAGACAAACTAAATGAAGCTGAAACGAATTTAAGATGGCAGATATGCAGCTTCAGAGAGTTTGGTGAAGTGTTAGTCCTTGTCCTTTTGATCTCTTGAATGCTTAAGTATTGAAGATGAAGCTTGAGAGTTTTATGCGCAAGAGTTATTCTTCAGATCTTCAAGACTTGAATAAATACCAGGAAGAGATCTTTTGACCGTTGGACTGAGACAGGGAGGGCTGTGTCCAACGTTCTATTGCATTGAATGCAATTCGGCGCTTTGGGAGATGTAATGCCACACCATCGAGATGTAGTGTGCGAGAGGACATTCCCAAATTAAGTAAGGTTTCGATTGCGTGCTCGCAGCCTTGGAAAGTCTTCTTAGCCAAAACGGTAATGTCTTCGGGCCCTCGGCCAGAGACACCGACAGCTTGTCATCATGAAGAGTTGACTTCTTGAAAGCGAAATTTGATGAAGACATAATGACTAGATTTTTTCGAAAATATCTAAACAGGTGTACACGTGTCAAATTTTCATGATTTGGCCAATTTAGATTTTCCGGTCCCGGAGCAGACTTCAAAGTCTGCTGGTCCTTCAAGGCTGCTGTAGAAGCTTTACAAAACCGCGCCTAGACTAACACTTAAACAGTTCTAAGACACATTGATTCTAAGACAGTTGCCACACTAATCGGTACGCATACCTTTTAGCCACTGTACAATAGAATCAGAGGATGACTCAACCAAATCTAGAATTAGGAATCAACAATCTCCTCCTATTTGGTTGATGTCATCATCTCAGCTACTAGCAGAGTTTGAATCATGCACTGAGATAATAACATGTCTTAAAGAATTTTTATTAAGAGCAGACATGCCTCTCAGAGCAGAAGCCTTAGTAGAGAGATAGCTACTAGACTAAGTACTTGCAAGAGAAAAGCATTAAAATCAAGTACTAAGTAGAGCAGGGTTTAAATCTATGAGATAAGCACACATGCAATATGTAAGATTTAAACACAAAGTTTAAATAGAGCAGATAATATCGAGATAAGGCAATTTAAACTTTGAAGGAAACTGAAGTCATCTGTGATTAAACAAGCTGTTTAAACAACAGAAGTTTTGTCAAAACAACATAGTTTAAAAACAAAGATACAGAACTAAATACCAGCAGATTCAGAATAGATTGGGATGAGTACGTCCTCGTTCTAATTAGTCTCCAACCTGCACTCGATTCTCGCTATTCAGCGTTTCTGAGTCGGCTGTTTCTTCAATCGTGGCTTGATTCAAAAGTGAGTAGCTCTCCTCCCTCGATGGCACCAACCCTACGTTGTTCGCCAGCCAGCCAGCCTCTTGCATCGCCTTGCTCGACCAGCGAAGATCGCTGAAATCAAGAACCTCCCGCTTCACGAATAATCGCCGTGCTATTCCGGCCTTGAGCTCATCGAAAAGGGCACGAATGCTGATCTGCTGAGAGTGCAACATGCCTATCAGAGCAGCCTGTTGATCTTGAACCAGGAACCGATGAGTAGTGAAGGCTTGAGCAGTGTCGTTCACCAGTTGATCAACAATCTTGTCGATGTCAAAGATGGTGGCATGAGTAGCATTAAGGCCATAGCTGAGTATGTCGATCTGCTGGGCCATAGATGAGACCGTGCTGTTGAGCTGAGCGAGCTGGTCATTGTTTGCTCGAAGAAGATCCGTAAGGGCGTGATCGTGAGTGTTATTTGGAAGGGAAAAAGGATTGAGGTTTACTGGGAGATATGGGTCTCGAGAAGGGTTAGGAGCAAAGTGAGGAGAAGAAGATGAAGAAGCGGTGTGATTAGCAAAGAAAGGTTGTAGGTGGAGGAGAAGAGGGTTTGGAATCAATTTCAATGTCGGGCTAGACTATCGACAGAGAAACAAGAAGCAGAAGAGGAAGAGGATGCTTCTAAAAGGTAGGAGGGAAAAGGATAGTCGGGTAGAAGAATGAAGTTAGGAGGGGAGGTAGAAGGATAGAAAAGGTCAGAAACAGAAGACAGATTGAAGAGAAAGGAATGGGTGGCAGTAGAGATGGAAGGAAAGAGAATTTGGTAAAGATCTGAAGAGATGGAAATAGGGGTGATGTATTGAGAGATTGGAGGGAAGATTTCTGGAAGAAAGGCTGTTTGGTAGAGAAGAGTAGAGATGTGAGGGGCAAGATGATAGAAGTGTTCGGGCATAGAGAATGAAGGAGAGGAGGTAGAGGGAGAAGAGTGTGTGAGAACAGGTACGATAGCGAGAGAGGATTCTGGATGAATGGTTGAGATAGGTTCGGGAGAAGATGGCGGAGAAGGGATAGTGTCTATAGGTGGAGAGGGTAGAGAAGATGGTGTTGGAGCCATAGACTTCTTGTCTCAAGCTTTCTTCTTCTTAGAACAGATAAGAAGGCTCCTCCTCAACAAATGCCAGGTCAAGAGGAAATAGAGAGGAAGGCGGGTAGCAGTTCTCCCAACAAAGAAGCAGGGTCGTTGAAGAAGAAAGGGAAGGGGAAGAAGAAGAGATAGGCGAGGAAGGAGGAATGAAAGGAATAAAGGGTTCAGAAGGCTCAGAGCGTTTTGACTTACGCTTGCGAGAGCGGAGAGGAGCAGGGTCCGGTTTAGCATTCTCAACAGTGCACGGGCGTGAATGCATGTAGCAGAGCGATGAGACAGCCAGCCGCCTTCTTTTTTGGCCTGGGACGAGGTGGTTGGCGCAGAGTGTGCTTCCTTTCATGGAAACAGGCCCCTCCGCAAGAGAAGAGATCTTCTTCTTCTTTTTGTGAGCTGAGGATGGAGTAGGATCAGCAGCTTTGCTAGAGCAGCCTTCAGTACCAGCTTCCTTGGATAGCTTCTTGCTCAGCTACTTGGCCATTAAGGCATCCACTGTTGTTTTCGGATTGATCTTAATGATCTTTAGTGGAGGCGGGTTGAAAGTATGGACGATGACTAGAGGGTGAAGACCTTGCTGAACTCTCTTCTCGTTCTTCAGCTTGAGAGTGTTAATGATGAAGGTGCTGGTGAATTGGATTGATTTTTGAACTTTCTTCTTCTCAAAGGCAAAGATGCGTGTATGAAATTGCGTGTTTGACCGAAGAAAAGTGTTGAGAAGACGAACAAAAGGTCGCTTCTGCTTGAGAGAACCTTTGATCGCCTATAGGCCACACGCCAGCCTCAAATAGAATCGTGCCCGCTGAGTCAAGGTTCAGATGACAAGCAGACGGTACTCACCGGGTCCAAGTCATAATGTCGTGGTGCCGTTCTTGAAGATCAGACTCTTATCGAAAAGATGACTGATGAAGTAGACGTCATCTTCAAATAAAGTCCTTTTCATCTTGGCAACAGCCTCCTTTGGAGTGTTCTCCCCATGCATATAAGACCAAGCTGTGGCCTTTTCAGCATAAGTCAGAGAGGTAGGGCCATCAAATTCCACGCCAATAATCTTGGCAATCCTGGAAGCGGTGATAGTAACGGCGACGGTTCTGACAACAGCCGTGATAGACGTTCTGGATTCATTAATTGTAGCCATCTGGAAGAATTCTTCCACTACAAGATAGCTAAAATCTTCATCGTCCAGCATGAACAGAGGCATTCTGAGCCTGTTCAGGAACAGCAGATGCAGAAGAAGTTCCAGCCTAAATTTTTTAGGAATTAGGGCAAAAGCTCAAGAACTTGAAATATGAACAAAGTGTAGCATTAAGCCCTAGAAATTTCTAGACAACTCATGAAATGTCATATACAGCGAATATTACTCTAATACTAAAATCGACAGCTCATGAACAAGAATAAGTAGATACTACCAAGAATGAACAAGAAATTTTGAAGTTCTAAGAGTTATGGAGCAAGAAGTCATATGAACAAATAATAATGGTGTAATTTCGATGAAAGTGTAAATTTGTGCTATTAATCGTGATAATCGAGTTAGGTTAGTAATTTCTTACCATTGCAGAAGATTCGCAGAAGAAGAAGATGAAAAAGAAGTGAATCTGCGGAATCAACTAACGAACAGGGCGAGGGAACCAGGAATTCTTAGAGAGAATAAAGCTTTAGAGAGAGAGAATAACAAGAGACAGTTTTGTGAAATGAAATTTTTGGCGGTTGAGGGTTTATAAATGAAAGGACGTGTCCGTCACAATAGAGACTTGTGAAAGGTCATTAAGTCGATGCCTTTTGATGACAAGACTTAATGAATGACTCGCTTTAGAAGGAGAAAATACCTTTTCAAAAAGTATCTCAACCAAATTTGAAATCGTCCCTCACAATTTTCATAAACAACCCTTTAAAACTAAGAGTTTAGAAAGCTTACCTTTGTCTCCCAGTGACTATAAAAATTCCTTTTTTTTTTAAAAAAAGTAATAAGTCTGCTTAAGAAATAGTTAAGTCTGCTTAAAAGAAATTATCAAGTCTGCTTAAAAAAAATAATTTTGAAATTTCAAAATATTATAATGAAAAATTAATTTTAATTAAAACTAAATTTAAGCAGTTGGGTCAAGCATACCAAGCTCTCCCCTGAGATAAGCAAACTTGTCTGCTTCTAGAGCTTTGGTAAAGATGTCAGCCAGTTGATGGTCAGTTGAGATGTACTTCATGCTAATGTTTCTCTTTTCTACATTGTCCCTTAGAAAGTGATATCGAACATCGATATGCTTCGTTTTGGAGTGCATCACGGGATTGTAGGTGATAGAGATTGCTGAGGTGTTATCACACATGATTGGGCAGTCTACTACTTTGATGTCGTAGTCCACCAACTGTTGTTTGATCCAGCAGCAGCTGGATGCTAAAGAACTACCAACAGCCTATGTACTCGCCTGGTGGAGTTGGAAACCGATGCTTGTTTCTTGCTAGCCCAGGAGACAAGTCTATCTCCTAGAAATTGACATGTTCCACTGGTGCTTTTTCTATCGATTTGACAACCAGCATAGTCGGCATCTGAGTAACCAACCAAGTTGAAAGAAGATTCCCTTGGATACCAGATACCTAAGTTGGTGGTATCTAATACATACTTAATGATTCTTTTGGCTGCAAGAAGATGTGACTCACGAGGGTCTGCTTGAAATCTAACGCACACCCCAACAAAGATACACTATGTCGTCCGGCCGGCGGTGAGGTAAAGCAGTAGATCCGATTATCCCCTATAGTGGGTGATATCAACTTTCTTTCCTTGTAAGTCTTTTGTAAGTTTACATTTAGCAGCCATTGGTGTATCAAAGATGTTTGCTGTTTCCAATCCAAACTTTTTGACAAGATCTTTAGCATACTTGGTTTGGCTGATGAATATTCCTTTGTTGGATTGTTGAATTTGAAGACCCAAGAAGAATGTGAGTTCTCCCATCATACTCATTTGAAATTTTCTAGTCATGAGTGTTTCAAATCGCTTACACAGCTTCTCATTGGTAGATCCAAAGATAATATCATCAACGTAAATTTGTACCAATAGAGAGTGTCCTTTGTGCTTGAGAATGAAGAGAGTGGTGTCGATCTTTCCTCGCACAAATCCTTGTTCTACTAAGAATTTGGATAAGGTTTCATACCAAGCCCGAGGAGCTTGCTTAAGACCATAGAGAGCCTTTTTAAGCTTGTAGACGTGAGTTTCTTTTCCTTTCTCCACAAAGCCTGGAGGTTGAGCAACATAGACCGTTTCTTGAAGATCACCATTTAGAAATGCGCTCTTGACATCCATTTGATACAACACAAAGTCCTTGTATGTAGCATAGGCTAAGAAGATTCTGATAGCTTCCAATCTTGCTACTGGAGCAAATGTTTCATCATAGTCAATTCCTTCTTCTTGATGATATCCTTGTGCAACAAGTCTTGCTTTGTTTCTCACTATGTTCCCATCCTTATCCTTCTTGTTTCTAAACACCCATTTTATGCCAATGACAGTATGATCAGCAGGCTTAGGGACTAGCTTCCATACTTGGCATCGTTCAAATTGTTGAAGTTCTTCTTGCATGGCTTCCAGCCAACTTGGATCTTGAAGAGCTTCTTCGATCTTCTTTGGCTCTTCTTCTGAGACAAATGCAAAGCACGTAACATACATTCATTTTTGAAAGATCTTCCGTTCGCATCTCCAACATGAATGTCAAGAATGATTTGAGAGATTGATGGTCTTTACATGTTCTTGTGACGCCAGAATGTGATGATTTGTCGCCGCTTCTTCATGACAAGGTTCGTATGAGGGCTAGAAGGAAGATCACCGTGTCTTGACAAGTATATTGTTCAAGATTTGATTCATAGTGAGTTGAGGAATAGGATTTTCGTGTTAAACTAAGGGTTCTGGTTTGAGTTTTCGAAAGGTGGTTGAAGTCTTCGGTGACCCGCTTGATAATAAGTAATGGTCGTGAATATTTGATTGAGTTGCGGTGATGGATTAGGTATATGAGAGGATGATGGTTGGGAGGTACTGCCTCAACATTAACAAAATCATCAAGAACATTTGAGCCACGTGTGGCTCTAATAAATCAAATTCATCAAATGAGACATGAACATTCAACTATTTTTAATGATCTTTTGTTGAAAACCCCGAAGCTAAGCTTGGGAGAAAAGCATAACCTTAAATACACCTTCATCGCTTTATGATCAAATTTGCTCAGAGTCATTACCATTGTAGACTACAAAACATTTACAAATTAAGATTTTAAAAATCCGAAGATTTTAAAAAATCCAATGTTTGGGGTTTTACCTCTCCAAAGTTCATAAGGTGTTTTACCGTGAAATTTGTTGATCAATGATTTGTTCCGGAAAGAAGAAGGCCGTGTTGATGGCTTCGCCTGTAAGTGTTTGGGCAACTTTGCTTCAAAGAAGCATAGTTTTCGCAGCCTTCGATAAGTGTTCTGCTTTTTCCTTTCGCAACACCATTTGCTGCGGTGTCCTTACCAGAGGTGTGACCAATGCCGTGATCATCACGCGCATTTTGCTAT
The DNA here is from genome assembly GCA_013146195.2 of Codonopsis lanceolata. Classification (NCBI taxonomy): domain Eukaryota; kingdom Viridiplantae; phylum Streptophyta; class Magnoliopsida; order Asterales; family Campanulaceae; genus Codonopsis; species Codonopsis lanceolata. The sequence goes on from JABEVN020002662.1 coordinate 20,028, forward strand.
TCCATTGTTGGTGAACTCAAGCATCATTGTCTCGATCGAACGCCACCGATTTCATCGAAGCTTTTGCTTTGTAGTCTTCGAACAATGCCGAAGAAGATCGTAAGTGTGATCTTTGGAAGACATCATCTCTCTCCAAAGTATATTCGTAATCGCCAACTACTACAAGCGTATCTGCGTGACCACCATAGCCGAGTAAGTAATGATCGGGTCCAAAGAGATCCATGTGTACAGCTTGAAGAGGTCTCGCTGCTGAGAGTCCCGGGCTTGCTTTTTGAATGACGCTGAGAGCTTTCCGCTTGACGCCGCGCACGATCATGATCGTGAGAGACCTCGTAATCCCTTAACTAGACCTCTGATAGCTTGGCAGCATACTTGAAGTTCACAGCCGAGTCTTTTATGCCACAATTCCTTTGTCTTGAGCAAGTAGTTTGCCACAAGACATAGATTACGGCTTTGCCATAAGCATTCAAATCTATCACATAGACATTCCCTTGTCGCGTATGAACTGGTTAGCAGAGATCGGATCCTTGATATCACATCCGCTTGAAGAGAATCGGATAAGCCCTTTGTCAATATTCAAGAGATTATGTTTCAAGCCTTCTACTAAAGAGATTCTTCCAATTGAGAGATTTCTAATAATGGATCCACAGCCAATTGTTCTTCCTTTAGCATTGTCTCCGAAGATGGCCTGAGTGGCCTTCTTCTTTAGAGATGTTAGAGAGGCAGGATTCTCTCTCTCTC
>JABEVN020002663.1:0-20768 GCA_013146195.2 Codonopsis lanceolata
CTTCTCGCCCTATTCCCATGCTTTTTTGAGACACATCAAATGCCAAACCAAAAAAATTATATAGGTTATCGGTATGCCAAATCTATATTGCGACCCGAGGATACAACTTTAAATTGCTAAAGCCATTCAAATTAGAAGCTCAGCCATCGTGACAATCACTCCAAGGCTTGCATCGGCAACTTCTTGAAGCTATCTTTGGAGCAACCATTATAAGGTACAATTTGCAACTTAGAACAAAGCACCAAAAATTTAAAAGGATCAACTTCGCTTAACAATCTCATGATCTCGATCTTTGTCCTTTTGTCACAACAACAATTGGCTTAGAAGCGAACTTTGTGCGAAGTTTAGAAGTCTCCTTTTGAGATTGTAGAGATGATGAATAATCTTCGATGCAGAAGGTCCTCATTAAATTTTCTTTGTCAATACTATAGGGAAACTTGATTTTCAGTTTTCAAAAGTCACATTGAGCTCAGTGCGATGTTGAAAACTAGAGCTTTCTAACACTCTCGCTCTGTTGTCATGTTGGAAGGTTCACTTCGATAGATTTTGAGATGCATCTTCTCTTCGATGTATTCATCGAAGCAGCTATCTGAGAATATTTGTGTGAAACATCGAGAGAGTTGGCCGATCTTTTTCTCCAGATAATTCACTTTATTACATCTATTCTTGGCGGAAAACAATGGGAGGTCTTCGCTCAATAATGATATATACAAATATCTTAATTTTTGCTTGAGACACATCAAATGCCAAACCAAAAAATAATATAGGTTTTCGGTATCACCAATCTATATTGCCGGCCGAGGATACAACTTTAAATTGCTAAATCCATTCAAATTGTGAAACTCAACGACCATCGACTAAGAATCACTCCAAGGCTGCATCGGCAAGTTCTTGAAGCTATCTTTGGAGCAACCATTATAAGGTACAATTTGCAACTTAGAGCAAAGAAGCACCAAAACTTTAAAAGGATCAAAGCTTAAGAATCTCATGATCTCGATCATAGTCCTTTTACTGTCACAACAACAATGGCTTAGCGACCTGTCGTATGTTTAAAAGTCTCCTTTGAGATTGTAGAGATGTAGGTTTAGAAGCGACATTTGTCGTATGAAGTCTCCTTTGGAGATGATGTGTAATCTTCAGTACTAGGAAATTCAGTCCTCATTAAATTTTCTTTGTCAATACTATCGGGAACCTTGATTTTTAGATTTTCAAAATTCACTTTGAGCTCAGGGTCTGATGTTAGAAAACTAGACTTTCTAACACTCTCGCTCCACATCTCTTGGAAGGTTCACTTCGATAGATTTTTGAGATGCATCTTCTCTCTTGATGGATTCATCAGAAGCTTGATTAATGGAATATTTGTGTGAGAAACATTAGAGGTTGACGTCTTTTCGGCTTTTATTTCTCCCTTGAGATAGCTGCCAATTTTAATTGAATACAAATAAGAGGTCACTAGTACATCTATTGCCCGAAAAACAATGGGCAGAGGTCGTCGCTCAATAATGATACCGCAAGCTATCGCCTAGCACAACTGTTTTGCTTGAGACACATCAAATGCCAAACCAAAAAAATTATATAGGTTAGCCAGTATCACCAAATCTATATTGCCAGCCAGGATACAACTTTAAATTGCTAATGCCATTCAAATTTAGAAGCTCAAAAGCCATCTGACTGACAATCACTCCAAGACTGCATCAGCAACTTCTTGAATCTATCTTTGGAGCAACCATTATAAGGTACAATTCGCAACTTAGAACAAAGCACCAAAAATTTATAAGGATCAACTCGCTTAACAATCTCAGGATCTCGATCTTTGTCCTTTTCTGTCACAACAAAAATTGGCTTAGAAACGAACTTTGTCTGAAGTTTTAGAAGTCTCCTTTTGAGATTGTAGAGATGATGAATAATCTTCAGTACGAGGAAATTCAGTCCTCATTAAATTTTCTTTGTCAATACTATAGGGAAACTTTATTTTCAGATTTTCAAAAGTCACATTGAGCTCAGGGTCTGAGGTTAGAAAACTAGGCTTTCTAACACTCTCGCTCTCTGTCATGTTGGAAGGTTCACTTCTGATAGATTTTTGAGATGCATCTTCTCTACTGATGTATTCATCAGAAACAGTGTCTGGAATATTTGTGTGAGAAACATCAGAGGTTGACGTCTTTTCGGCTTTTAATTCTCCCTTGAGATAGCTGCCACTATTACATCTATTGCGCGGAAAACAATGGGCAGAGGTCTTCGCTCAATAATGATATCGCGAGCTATCGCCAAGCACAACTGTTTTGCTTGAGACACATCAAATGCCAAACCAAAAAAATAATATAGGTTTTCCAGTATCACCAAATCTATATTGCCAGCCAGGATACAACTTTAAATTGCTAAATCCATTCAAATTGTGAAACTCAACAGCCATCTGACTAAGAATCACTCCAAGACTGCATCAGCAAGTTCTTGAAGCTATCTTTGGAGCAACCATTATAAGGTACAATTTGCAACTTAGAACAAAGCACCAAAACTTTAAAAGGATCAAAGCGCTTAAGAATCTCATGATCTCGACCATAGTCCTTTTCTGTCACAACAACAATTGGCTTAGAAGCGACCTTTGTCGTATGTTTCAAAAGTCTCCTTTTGAGATTGTAGAGATGATGAGGTTAGAAGCGACATTTGTCGTATGCTTCAGAAGTCTCCTTTTGAGATTGTGGAGATGATGAGTAATCTTCAGTACTAGGAAATTCAGTCCTCATTAAATTTTCTTTGTCAATACTATCGGGAACCTTGATTTTCAGATTTTCAAAATTCACTTTGAGCTCAGGGTCTGATGTTAGAAAACTAGACTTTCTAACACTCTCGCTCCCTGTCCTGCTGGAAGGTTCACTTCTGATAGATTTTTGAGATGCATCTTCTCTACTGATGGATTCATCAGAAACAGTGTCTGGAATATTTGTGTGAGAAACATCAGAGGTTGACGTCTTTTCGGCTTTGATTTCTCCCTTGAGATAGCTGCCAGTTTTAATTGAATACAAATAAGAGGTCACTAGTACATCTATTGCCCGGAAAACAATGGGTAGAGGTCTTCGCTCAATAATGATACCGCGAGCTATCGCCAAGCACAACTGGTTTGCCTGAGACACATCAAATGCCAAACCAAAAAATTAATATAGGTTATCCAGTATCACCAAATCTATATTGCCAGCCAGGATACAACTTTAAATAGCTAAAGCCATTCGAATTGTGAAACTCAACAGCCATCTGACTGACAATCACTCCAAGATTGCATGAGCAACTTCTTAAAGCTATCTTTGGAGCAACCAATATAAGGTACAATTTGCAACTTAGAACAAAGCATCAAAACTTTAAAAGGATCAAAGCGCCTAAGAATCTCATGATCTCGATCATAGTCCTTTTCTGTCACAACAACAATTGGCTTAGAAGCGACCTTTGTCGTATGTTTCAGAAGTCTCCTTTTGAGATTGTGGAGATGATGAGTAATCTTCAGTACTAGGAAATTCAGTCCGCATTAAATTTTCTTTGTCAATACTATCGGGAACCTTGATTTTTAGATTTTGAAAATTCACATTGAGCTCAGGGTCTGATGTTAGAAAACTAGACTTTCTAACACTCTCGCTCTCTGTCCTGCTGGAAGGTTCACTTCTGATAGATTTTTGAGATGCATCTTCTCTACTGATGGATTCATTAGAAAGCGATTAATGGGAATATTTGTGTGAGAAACATTAGAGGTTGACGTCTTTTCGGCTTTTATTTCTCCTTGAGATAGCTGCCAATTTTAATTGAATACAAATAAGAGGTCACTAGTACATTTATTGCCCGGAAAACAATGGGAAGAGTTCTTCGCTCAATAATGATACCGTGAGCTATCACCAAGCATAACTGTTTTGCCTGAGACACATCAAACGCCAAACAAAAAAAATAATCTAGGTTACCCAGTATCACCAAATCTATATTGCCAACTAGGATACAACTTTAAATAGTAAAGCCATTCAAATTGTGAAACTCAACAGCTATCTGATTAACAATCACTCTTTGGACGTCTTTAGGCTTTAGCTACCGTCCTTTATTTATAACAGGGTTTTGTAGGGGAATAGGAGGTTCAATCCAAGTCCAAAACCCCGTAAAGTCGGTTCTAGGGACCTTGCGGCCGCATTGGGTTTCATCTTGCGGCCGCAAGGGTCGTGTACTGACTCTTCATGTTTCTGCCTGCCTTGCGAATGCAAGATCTTTTGACCTTGCGGCCGTAAGGTGGCTAGATTAATCTTCTTGCGTCTTTCCCAATGTTACACTTTGCACCCTTCCTCGAAATCTTCATTAAAAGCTTCATAAATCCCTTAAATTCACCTAAAACCCTGAAACTCACAATATAGCTCAAAAACACATATCAGTAGCCAAAAGCCTAGTGGAATTGCTCATTTTAAGTCATAAAAGTACCCGATAAAGACGTATAAAATACGTCTATCAGCAGGTGGGGCTATTTGCGTAGCCCTGGCATTTTCTTTCATTTCTCGTGATCAAACGAGTTAGCGGTTGGCGGTCGGGCGGGCGAAAACCGGGGATACGAGGCGGTTCGGGAACGATGAGTAGGAATTGTGGTGCCACCCATGATGGAAGTGGGCGTTGTGCCAGGAGTGAATGTGGGTGGCGCTCATGACTTTTACTATGCATTCCTGTTTCAGCCACTGTTCACGCACTATGCTCAGAATTCATCCGCTTCTTCGTTTTTCAGTATAAAAGGAGGCCGAAGATGCGTCCACTTTCACCATTCATCTGTTTTCCTTCTCTGCTTAAGCCTTTTCAGTTCTGTCCTTGCTCAATCTCCCTTTTCTTTTGTCAGATATAATTTTTTTGTTCCTTTCCAGAGATGGCCACACCAGTTCACACGGCTCTGGAGATAGAGATTTATGAGAATACTCTGGACTTTTTGGTACTTTTTTTGAGGGCAGAGGAGCGAGAGTGGATTGAGCACATCTAGAGTATCGATGCCTGCTGTCATGGCGGACCCTTCGCATTAACTGGCAGGATATCTTTGAGGGAGCTTCCGAGTTCTCAGTAGGTATAGAGCCACCTTTTTAACTTTTTCCTGAACGAGATGTGCCCCACTTTCGAAGAGTTTTGCAATATGGTGGGGATGCCTGCCACTGGACCCATTGATGTGCCTTCTGCGCGGAGGCTCCCTTTCATGGCAATAGGGGAATTGTCTGGCTCGAACCCCGAGGCTACTCCGGGTTTCTATAATAGAGTCAACTTTAATTTGATTGTTCTTCCCGCTGCTTATATTGAGTATAGGGAAGATGACCCGGTCAATTTGTGGCGCCGGTTGGCTGCTCTTTTTCTTTGCCTCATGGGACGGTACCTTTTGGTGGGCCGACTCGGATTTATAGATGTGCGGGTCGTGGACCTGGTCCTGCAGGCTCGGGATCGTCGGGTAAATATCATCTCGGTCATTTTGGCTGAAACCTTGTTTGGCCTGGATGACTTTGCGTCTGGTGATGAGATGTTTCTCTCCGGTAGCCCTTTTTTGATTCATATGTGACTAGAGGAGTATTTTAACTGGGTGATGGGCCCAGTGCCGATGGGAAGAATGTATGATCCCAGGAGCTATGGCTCTCGCGGCCATTATCAGCTAACCAATTTTTCGGAGCATGACTGGATTGAGTACTTCTTGTGTATCGGCTCCATGGAGATTATCTGGGTTGCCAGCCATTGGCGGATCCACATCTCCTTTATGTTTATTGGGGTCCACGCCCAGGTCATTTTGTCGGGTCTTGAGCAAACCACTTTTTATCTGGCGTACCGAGTCCTTCGCCAGTTTGGCAGGGAGCAAGTTATCCCAGATGTGAACTGTCCTCTGACTGAGGAGCTATAGATGAATAGGGACGTATGTGAGTTATCCAGGACATGTGGCAGTTGGACTTTGGTTTGCGAGAGGCAGCTTACGCCTTTTTTGAGGCTGCTGAGGGGCATTCCCGTGTCATCAGGCATGTAATGAGGCAGATGCTGGGCCGACGAATGAGCAGTGGTTTAGATGCTCGCCTAATGGAAATTGGCGAGGATCTGGAAAGCTCGAAGCTGATAGTCCCTCAGGTTCTGCAGGAAGACTTTCGGCGAGTGCATGGCCTTGGTGCCGGGATGGCTCCTGATCCAAATGAGGTGAGTCCGAGTAATGCACCTCCCTGATTGAGCAACGCAAGTCGGCGGAGCAATCCCCGGTAGGCAAATGAGGCTGATCCTCCTCAGGCTGGCAGACGAAGTACTGCCCATAGTGGTGATGGCGTTGGCCCAAGTCGTCCTGCTGTTCAAGACAACGACGATGCTGATGATAAGGAGGATGAGGACACCTCTGGTGGTTCTCACGCTGGTGAGACTATAGCCTCTTCTGTACCTTGCAAAAGTATATGGTCACGGCTGGGACGTCGCAAACGTTGATGGACCGTTCTGAAGCTAAGCTGAAATAAAAGGGATAGTTGGGGGGGAATAGGGGATATAGGTAGCATATATATAGGCAAATGTACTGAAATAAATGCTAATCTTAAATGTCTTAGACACTTATTCCTAAGTTGCACCTTATGGACTATATTATATTATATTTTGAAGTTTTATACGAGCTCTATTGTGGTTTTTCTCTTTGGTTAGTCAAGACCACCTTTCTGAATATGCTGAAGACTTTGGCAAGCCAGAGGTCAGATGCTAAGGATCTGGAAACTGCATTTCCTCTCCTTTTCTCCTGGTTTTTTTTTATGCTCTAACTTTTGCCTAGGCTTCCCTTTCAAGTTTTCAACCTAGCGAGCCCTTATTTCTCCTTTTGTTGTTTTTTTTGTGCTCTAACTTTTGCCTAGGCCGCCCTTTCGGGTTTTCAACCTAGCGAGCTGGAGAGAGAAGCAATTGCCAGATAATATTTTTCGGCTCACGCATAGTACCTTTTGAGCTTATCGTGCTTGAAGGGCTAAACAAGATCTTCCCCATCTTGATTGGTGAGGAGTATCGCACCCCCTGACTAGATTTGTTTGACAATGTATGGTCCCATCTAGGGAGACTTCCATTTTCCCCTAGTATCAACATAACTAGGGGGTTTCTCACGAAGTACCAGGTCTCCGATTTGGATATCGCAGCCTTTAACTTTCTTGTTGAATGCTCGAGCTATTCGCCACTGATATGCCTGAGTGTGTTCTAGGTCTAGCAACCGTCGTTTGTCTATCAGGGCTAATTCTTCGTAGCGCTGTTTGACCCAGTCGATTTCGGCTATGTCTGATTCCATCATTACCCTAAATGATGGGATTTATATTTCAACGGGAAGAACTGCCTCCATGCCATAGGCAAGAGAATAGGGGGTAGCCCTAGTGGGTGTACGAACTGAAGTCCGATAGCCCCAAAGGGCGAGTGGTAATTTATTCGGCCAGTCTCTTCATGTGTCAGCCATTTTCCTGATGATATTTTCCAGCGTTTTGTTGGTTGCTTCAACGACACCATTTGCTTGTGGTCGATATGGGGAGGATTTATGCTTTTAAATTTTGAACTTGTCAAGTAGACGATTCACGGCCCCTTCGAAGTGTGTGCCGTTTTCGGAGATAATTTCGAAAGGTACCCCGTATCGATATATGATATTGGTCCTAATGAATTCGGACACCTTTCGGGCATTTAGTACTTTGTAGGAAGAGACTTACACCCACTTTATGAAATAGTCGACGACCACCAAGATGTATTCATGGCCATTAGATCCCTTCGGATGGATTTGACCTATGACGTCAATTCCCCATGTCGAAAAGGGCCAGGGGGCTGTGGAGTTGTATAAGATATGCGGGGGCACGTGTTGTAGATTTGCGAAGATTTGGCATTTGTCGCAGTGACATACCCACCGGATACAATCAGTTTCTAGCGTACTCCAATAGTACCCCGGTCGATTGACTTTCTTTGACAGCATATGTCCGTTCATGTGTGGCCCACAAGTACCACCATGAAGCTAGTCCATGATTTGCTCAGCTTTTTCCTGATCGACGCATAATAAGTTTAAGCCTTGGTAGTGCCTTTTGTACAGGCTGCCTCCGCTGACTACAAATTGTGATGCCCATCTTCGTAGGGAGACTTTCCCCCTTTTGTCTAGGCTGGGAGGATATTCATTCTGAAGCATATTCATGATGTCTGAATATCAGGGCTCGTTGTCCTTTTCAAGAGCAACATCGATTCTGAAGCAGTAGGCCGGAGTGATCTTTTTCCCAACTATAAAGGGTTGGACATTGATTTCTATGGGAATTTGAATCAATGATGCTAGAGTGGCCAAGGCAACGGCGAATTGATTTCTATCTCATGGTAGATAATGGAACGATATATTATCAAATTCGCTTGCTAGGGCTGTCAGTTTGGCATGATAGAGCTGCAGCCGGGGATCCTGGGTCTTCCACTTCCCTTCGACTTGGTTTATGATTAAAGCGGAGTCATCATAAACCTCCAAGTCTTTGGATCCTTTTCCGAGAGCCTCTTCTAGACCGGCAATACAGGCCTCGTATTCAACTATGCTGTTTGAGCATTCAAACTCCAACTTTATGGCCATCGGATTGGGCTCCGTCGAAGAACATTTGCCATTTGGTGTCATGATCGGCAATTTCTAGGACACCTTCGTTTGGGAAACTGGGCTCAGATGCATCTTCTGCTTCTAGAGGCAGATCAGCTAGACGGTCTGTAATCATGTTGCCTTTAATGGATTTGAGTGTGACATAGGTGATGTCAAACTCGTTAAGGAGGAATGACCATTTGGCTAATCAGCTAGAAGGTGACGGCTTGTCGAAGATGTATTTTATAGGATCCATCCTAGAGATGAGCTTGAATAGGGGCTCACATATGAAGGTCAGCTGTCTGATGAAACGGCTGATATATTGCAATTGGCCCAGGAAACGCTTGACTTCTGTTGGAGTTTTTGGTTGCGGCATACTTATGATGGCTTTGATTTTGGCTGGCTCGATCTCGATGCCTTGCTCGGTCACCATGAATCCCAGGACCTCGCCCTTGGTAACCCCAAATGTGCATTTGGTGGGGTTAAGCTTCATATGATGCTTTCATAACCTTTCGAAGAATTTTCAAAGGTCTTTGATTTGAGCACCGCCGGTGTCGCTGGAGTGCACGATCATTTCATCTACGTACACTTCGACCTCTTTATGGATCATATCATGGAAGAGGGCGGTGGCAGCTTTTTGATATGTAGCCCTAGCATTTTTTAGCCCAAATGGCATGACAGTATAGCAGTAGGTTCCCCAGTGGGTGGTGAATGATGTTTATTCCTGGTCTTCTGCTGCCTTTTTGATTTGGTTGTAGCCCAGCATGTCATCCATAAAGGATCTTATTTTATGAGAAGCCACAACGTCTACCACAATATCGATGTTGGGTAGAGGGAAGTCGTCTTTGGGTGACGCCTTGTTAAGATCACGAAAATCTACACAGATCCGAACCTTTCCGTTGGGCTTTGGAACGGTCACTATATTTGACAGCCAGATCGGGTATTCAACTACCCGAATAAATTTGACACGTAGTTGCTTCATGATTTCTTCTTTCACTCGCAGTGACCATTCTGGTTTGATCCGGCGGAGTTTCTGCTTGACTAGCCAAGCATCCGGATAAGTGGGGATCCGGTCCTTAACAATGACTGGATCCAGCCCAGGCATATCTTCATAGGACCATGCAAAGATGTCTACGAATTCTTTGAGGAGGTCGAAAAGTGCTGCCCTTTGAGAACCTTGCAGGTAGCTGCCGATCTTGACTTCTTTGATTTCGTTGTTCAGCCCCAGGTTAATGGCGAACAAGTCTTCATCTGCTGCTGCTGATTGATGCTTTTCCTGGTGCTTGACTGATTTGGCGAGCTCAAGCAGGTAACTTTTATCTTTTGAATCCAGTTCATTAAACGACTCATTATCAAAGTTAATTAATGCATCTTTTAATGAAGGTGTAACTAAGGAATACGCGAAGACATCTAGATTATCATTATTAGCAAATTGTATAGGGTTAGTTACATTATTGAGGAACTGAGGTTTGAGATCCTCAATTTTAGGGAGCGGATCGGTAGATGACCAATCCGTAAGGCTATATAGGAAGGATGGGGAATATTATATCTGAAACGGTCCACCAGATCTACGGTCGTCAAGAGCGGGCCGATCGTAGTATACCAATTCTACAGAGGCTTATAAGCAATAGACTCGAACTCAACAGGGAGTTTTCCATAGCTAGTGCCTCCATCTATCATCCCCAGAAAACTGTCTCCTAGACAATCATAAGAAACTCCTTTTATTAAAGGGGATACTTAGAGCACCTTTATCTTGGCTAAATAGGTTTCTTTGATCTTTAAACCTTTTTTGCTTGGTTGGCTTCCAAAATTCTTGTGCCTGCCACCGTGATTATTTCATTATCGATAAGGTCCTGGATGGCATTCTTGAGAACATAGCACTTATCAGTGAGATACCCACTGCAACAATGGTATTCATAAAGATGGGTGTGATTCCACGTGCCAGGTAGTGGGTTGGGAGGTTGATAATTTGCAATGGGTTTAAGCATCCCATGGCCCCATAGTGTTTAAAAGATTTTAGATCTTGGGGCAGGTAACTCATCATAATGCCTTAGGATTGGTTCCCTCCTTCCTTTTGGTTTGGGTAGAATACCTGGCTGGGGTTTGGTCGAGTAACTGGGTTAGGTCTTTTCCTTAGGGGAATATTGTGCTAGGAATTGATTGCATGTGCTCCTGTTTAAGGGAGGTTCTTCTTAAATGTGTCGGATTCAAGCTCAATTTTTAACTCAAGAGAACTCAAGAAGTCTTGTTCAATTAATCCGATTTGATGACAAAGACTAGGCCCTAGTCTTGGTGGATTAAAGGATGTGGATTTAGGCCACTCCTCTCCATGATTTTCAGCCCACTCTATTGATTTATTTTATCTTATTTTATTATTTAATTTCAACACATTTATAGTTTTTATTTAAGTATAAGTTTTGTTTATTTTTTTAGTTATTCTTATGAGTTGCAAGCCCATTTGATTTACTTAACTTATGTTATTCTTTTGTTGCAATTTCAGGCTACTAAATCAAGGCTTGGTCAAGCTCTAGAAACACAACAAATAGGGCAGAATGAAAGTGCAAAGTGGAGTCTCATGATGATAGGACTTTGGCCCAATAAAAGAACACATTTTAGACCAAAATCAAGCCCAAATTCAGCCATTACAAGTCACCAAAGGAAGGAATCCGAATTTTCTATATTATTCATGAAGATTCCATGGTCAAGATAAAGTTGGTGCATCCATCTTGGTCAAATTCATTCAAGCCATTTTGAATACATGAACTTGGAGAGTTGAAGAGTCTTTGATAGCTTATCATGATAAGTAGTAGCATGTATTATATAAGTTGTAAAGCTTATCGCTTACATCATGGATGACATCATGTACCTTGTGTTCTCCACCACCTTAGCCTATAAATAGGCCTCTCATGTAAGCCTTGAGGATCAGAGATTTGGAATGATAGTCGTGTGAGTTCGTTCAACTCTTTTTGTTCTTTGAGAACTTAGACTTATCAAGTGTAGTCTTCTACTACTTGTGGCGTCTTCCTAGCTTATCAACCAACCTTGGTGTAATTGGTTGTGGCGCTTCAAACCAAGTATCCTATCTTTTTAGGTAGGGGCTGCGGTTTCTACACCAACAAAACGACTTGTCTTAGAACGATCTTTGTTAAGGTAATTTCTTTCCTTCTCTTTTGGTAGAAATTACATCATTTGGTGTCAGAGCCAATTCTAAGAAAGTCATACTATCCTTCTCTTCTCATCTTTTGATTTTTCTCGGTATTTCATTATTCACATCTTGATATTGGGTTTTGTCACAAGTTGACAAGGAATTTTATAAGTGAATCTTGGGGGGTTGGGAAATCAATTCTTCTTCTTCTTTTTTCTTTTCATACCCTTTGAACTATCAAGCCAAAAAAAGGGAAGAAAAAAAAGCAGCAAAAAAAAAAAGCAGCAACAAAAAAAAAGTAGCAATAAAAAAAAAAAGAGGGCTGCCTTTGAGAAAAAAAAAAGTGGCCGAGAATTAAAAAAAAAGAAGCAGCAAAAAAAAAAACAAAACAAAACAAAAGAGGGCTCTGCCTTTGAAAAAAAAAAGTTTCTAGTTTCTTTTGTTTTATTAGTACTCTCATTAAATCTTGTTGATACAACTCAAACTTCTTATGTTTCATTGATACTCATTAAATCTCCTTGATACTAGCTAGCCAACTTTCTTTTATTTCTAATCAAATTTCTTCTTGTAGAAATTATGAATTCTCCATTGTTTGGTACCCATCAAGTCTCATTGTTACTAATCTTTTCTTGTCCTCATTACAACCCTATAAATCCTTGGTTGGTTGGTAGAGATAGGGAGAAGTCACAAATCACTTGATAATAGCTCTTTAGTTTGATAAGAACCTTAAGAGTGAATAAATGTGAGACTATTTTTGAGGGATTTTTTTTTGAGTGATACACGAGTGTTGAGATCATTTTTGAGTGAAACACGTAAGGGAGTGATACTATGAGGTAATTCCATATTATTATCATCTTTTATTTAAAAAAAAAGTCTCAAAAACATGAATATCATGGAGGTTTTCATGAACGAAATGCAAAGCATAATTACCAAAGAATTTGAGCGAGTTCATGGGAGGCAAAATCATGCAAAAAATGCAACACACACTAGCGCACACACTGAAGGTGCGATAACTTTCTTTCTGTTTAGGGTTTCTTCTCCTTTCTCGCGGCTATGTCGCCTGTGCAAGAGTCGGTGGCTCCTCCGCCGGTTCCTCCCTTGGATCCTTCTTCCCAACCTATTCCGAAGGTAGTGGGTGATAACTCTCTCAAACCAGGCCTCTCGTATGCCTCCGCTACTGCTTCCCTACCTAAGTATCCTGGTGTGTTAACCCTAGTGCTTCACCAGTTTTACCGACCATTCCTTTAGCACCACGCCCAGCTATTTCCATTATGGATGAACCAGGTAGCCTGTTTTCCCCAGTTGAGATCGATCTTCTTGATAAACAATTTGAGTTTTCTCTTATTATGAAATTCTCAGTGGGTAGGCCGCAGCTTAATGTTATTCAGGATCACATTGCCAAGCATTGGAGACTTGTTGGCTCAGTTATTGTTGGTCTTTTAGACCCCCGTCATGTTATGATACACCTTGGTTTGGAGGAGGACATGGTGCGAGCTCTTTCTAAAGAGTCTCGGATGATCAACATGTGCATGTATAGGCTTTTTCAGTGGTCTTCGGATTTTGCATTTAAGAAAGATAGCCCGTACGTTGCGGTATGGGTTCGATTGCACCAACTTCCCCTTACATATTTTAATCTTTCTTCTTTGCAAAGGATTGGTAAAGCAGTGGGTCAGTTTTTGCGGGCAGACGATCGCACGCTAGCTCTTTCGCATCCTATGTATGCTAGGATTTGTCTAGAGGTGGATGTTTCGAAACCTTTGCCGTCTAGGGTTTGGATAGGCACCTCTAAGGAGAATGGCTTTTGGCAGGCCCTATAATTTGAGGGCAACATTGCGTATTGTGGGAACTGTGGTCTCCTTGGGCACGTGACGGCTGATTGTTGAAAACGTCGAATGGCTACACCCCGGCCTAATAGTTTTCAAGAAGATCCTACCCCGGTTAATACCACGGTTAACGTGGATAAGGGCGCCAACGAACAAGAGAAAGTTCCGAAAGCTTCTAATACTGGTAATAAACAATGGGTTCCAATTAAAGATGGCGGGACAACGGAAAAAGGGTCGGTATCAAATGCGAAGGATTTGAACGGAGTTACGAAGGAAGCGGAGATCATTGATGTTGTTGATCAAAGTCCTAATCTTCGGATGCCTAGTCAACCAAACAATGGTAAGCAGCCAGAATCTGCCAATAAGCCTAAGCAAGATCGGTAGGGGGATTCCATACATTCTAAGCCTGATTTACCTACAGTGTCCTAGAATGCTTTTGGGGTGTTAGCGGACCTGGGGGATAAGGAAGGTGTTGAATGTGTTGAGGGGGATGTCGAGGTGCATGATACAGGTACTGTGCATCCATCTTGGGCCAAAGATGATTTAGTGCCAACTTCCAAAGAAAATATTAAACTCACTCGGTCTTCCTCTCTAGATGATCTGGTTGATTTTCCTCCTTCAAAAAAGAGTGTGGCTGGTTTTTTTGAAATATCTGAAGAAGGCTAAGGCGGAGGCCTTTAACATGCAAAACAAACGTGCTACTAGGTCCTCGGTTCGGGCCCATTAATTGCTCTCCTTTTTAGTTTTAATGACGATTCTTTTATGGAATGCTAGGGGTGTTGGGAATTCTGATACGGTGGATTATTTGTGATTGCTTAAAAGGCAGCATAGGCCATCTATGTGTGCGATTTTGGAGCCTAAATTAGTTAGTCGACGGATCAAGTTTTTAGCGCGTAAACTTAAATTTAAAAACTTTTTACAGTGCAATTTGGTGAATGTACATATATGGTTATTATGGGATAATAGTTTAAATGTTTCTTTGATTCAGGCCACTTCGCAATTTATCACAGTTAAGATGCAAAGCAGTAACTTGGTGGCTTATTTTGCCTCTTTTGTGTATGCCAAGTGTTGTCGGGGTGAACGTCAGTTTCATTGGGAGGACCTGAATAGCTTTGCTGCTACTTTGTCGGGTCCTTGGTTAGTAGGTGGGGATTTTAACATTATTTCGTGGTCAGTCGAAAAGTTGGGAGGCGCTCCTTGTGATTTTCTTGGTATGAGAGAGTTCAATGATTTCATGTTGCAGTCTGTGTGAGAACCCGAACCCATTTCATGTTGGTCATCATTATAACATGTTTATTAAGTGTCTTGACATGTTAGAGACTTCATTTCATTCATACCATGTTTGCATTGAGTTGGTTGAGATCATATTAGAGTGTTGATCTTCCATGCGTTGCATGCCTTGTTGGTGGTGTTTCGAGTGTTTATCTTAACATGATAGCACCTAAATAAGTCTCATTGGAGTCTTAGTACCTTGCATATAAGATTTACAATGTTCATCTTAGTTGTTGTATGCTTGGTTGAGAGTTTAGAAGCATTGTTGCTTCGTTTGAGCCTTAGGGTTTCTCGGGATTGCGTTCGTTGCTTGTATCGTTTGTGTTTTCAACTTGCGAGAAGTTCATTTGAGTTCTAAACCAAGTGTACTAGTATTTCCCATGCTTGCATAATCATTGTTCATAGACTTGTTGCATTTGGAAATAAGATGACCAACATATTACTTCGCAGATTCAGTCCGGTTTTGGGCAAACTTCGGGAAAATTCTGGTACCAATCTACTAAATATAATTTTCTAGAAATTTATTATGTTTTCCCTGCATATGTTAGGATACTCCCTATAACATTTGGTAATTTTCCAAGGTGTCTAAGTACCTCATTTAGGTCTTGACTTACGGCTGTGCCAGAATTCAATTTTCAGGAAATCGGCTTCGGTACTTGATTTTGTTGTAACTTTATTTTGATGAATATAAGTCCAAATTGAGTAATTTAAAAGTCTAAAAATATATTTTAATGAGTCTACTTTCAGAAAACTCAAAAATCACCTCATTTGGAGTTGTGAGCGATTTATGGTCGATTTTACAAGATCGACTTTCCAGTAACAACAATCTGGAAATTGGCCATGAATAGTTGAAGCGCTCGCATGGGTCCAAAGTGATGCGACCGCATCATGCCAGATTCAGGTTTGTGACATTTTCTGGTTGGTTTTGGTTGTTGACCCTTGTGCCCTTGCCCTTGGCCGACCAAAGTGAGTCAAGCCCCTCTTTGTTGACTCTCCTACGACCCTTCTTGGCCCTTGGATCATTCCTTATCAAAGGCTTACATGCCATAGCCAATGAGAAGCCAATTAACCCCTTCACTTGGATTAGGGTCTAAATGGTAAGTATATAAACCATTTTCAACCAAATTCAGCCATTTGTGTTCACCAAGAACCAGAGATTCAGAGACTCAAACACCATTTTCGTCCATGGAGGTCACCCCAACTTGAAGGACCATTTCCCGGAGTTCTGGTGGTCCGATCGGCGATCCGAGACCGCCAAATCGAAGGCCTTGATCTTCTCTACAACAATCCTTGCTTTGATCATCCTTTCCTCCATTAATATTAGGACTAAGGTGAGTGACAATTCCCAGAGATTTCCATG
Source organism: Codonopsis lanceolata (assembly GCA_013146195.2). NCBI lineage: Eukaryota > Viridiplantae > Streptophyta > Magnoliopsida > Asterales > Campanulaceae > Codonopsis > Codonopsis lanceolata. The sequence goes on from JABEVN020002663.1 coordinate 16,158, forward strand.
TTCAATAAAATAACATGACCCCTTCATTATAGTTGCTCTATTGATGATTATGAACATCTTTTGTGAAGACAAATCCTCCAATTCAACCTAAGAAATATGTAGGATTTTATGAATTCTCTATGAAGTTGTGATTTTGACATTTTGTAAAGCATGAATGTTGTTTATAATGAGCTTAGGAATAACTCTTGTGAAAGAATATGTTTCAATTCAAGGTTTAACAAAAATCACCGAATCTAGGGTTTGAATCTCGGGAATGTGTTTAAGGCTAGTTTAAGAACATGAACGGCTTAGTTATCGAGTTCTAAATGAGCGGAGAACATAGAAAAGGGCAATGTGATGCATATAGTATCAATGCTCTACTTTGTTGAATTTTAGAAATGACTCACCGGAGTCGAGATTAGGGAGTTATTGAACAATACCGACTCCACATTCAATCCTTACGACGTTTGTAGTGCGTTAGACTAATATATTAGCTTACGTGACTTTGGGATGGATTGAAGGGCATGTTTGATTTGAGTGCTTATAAGACTCGATTGAGTTCTTATGTGGTTTATGTGATTATGTGAAGCAAATGCATAATTGAGAGCATGTTGTAGAATGATGTATCTATTTGACATGTTGAATTCGCTCTTGTCGAATTCTTATTTGATTTCTTAATGAGTAAACAACTACTTGTTGAATAAGTTCGCTCTTGTCGAACTTGTTCCTTATTTGAGATTATATGACGAGTAAACATCTACTTGGCATTGCATTAGTCCAGCTGGCATATTTGGTTGAGTCAATGGTGTGACAATGCATCGCCGTCACGAGTTATGGGACTCGTGATAGTGATGGGTTGTTATACCGGGTTTTTATCACACACCCCTCCACTGTTGGCTACAGTGGGGAAGTAGCCCCTTTGCTATAACCAAGAGAGCACATTGGCAAGTCTAAGTGCCAAGTAGAGAGCTTGGTACCCAAGTAGAGAACTCGGTAGTTTGATACACTCATCACAGGTATCATTGGCACGAATGTTAACGTTGTGTATTGCAGGAGCCACGTAGCGGCACCAGCTCCATAACATATCCTCCTTATATGTGGTTTACTTTATAGCACTTATGTGAAACAATGTGCTACCATGGATATGTGATTTAAGTGTTTATATAAATGAATGCTTTGATTGACTTGATATTAAAGATGATATCTTGCTATGTATGTTGCATGATGCCATGACATGCATAATTGTTAACTCACAAAGTCTTTATGACTTACCCCCTCCCTTTTACTGCTTTAGATCCGAGCCGTTCAGGTACATCCCGTTGAGGCGTTGCAGGGTCGTGCTTGTTCGTGATCATACGCGACGAGGTTGTTGTATATAGATGTCCTTATTTTGTTTTCTTTTGTAAGGACGTTGGGATTAGCAAGTCATTTAGACTTTGCTTGGGAACTTTGTTTATTTGTATTTATGTCTATACTTGTATCCTATTTTGAGCGTCGGAGCATGTACATTGAGCCTTGTATAGATGTAGTATGGTTCACATGTTTTAAAACTTCCGCTGGGCATTACTTTAGCTCTTATTTATTTATGTTGTTCTCCGGCATGTTGTAGCCGTCGAGGTATATTTGCATGAACTGTGTAGTGTTGGGTTCCGGTAGTAAAGTCGTCGATGAATTGGTATACTTGTCTTTAATTGCTATATCAGGTTTTAAAAGTTTTAAATTTTTCGGCCTTTTGGTGCCGAGTTGCGCTTCATCTACAATGTTGCGTCACGTCGTTTTCTATAATTGAGTCTTTGCATGTATTGTTGTCCTATTTGGACGACTTGACTTGTGATTCCACCTCGGGGTCCGGGTCGGGTCGTCACAGTTGGTATCAGAGCTTTATAGGTTAGCTATCGGCCAGGATAGGTTCCATGGCCTAGGTGGGTTGGTTCTTTGTGTGAATCTTGACGTTGAGTGTTCTGTTTCGTGCCTTATTGGCAGATTCTTCGTGAATGAATACGACTTGGAGTACTAAGTTCGTTTGGTCTAGATTGCCGTGAGTGAAGGTTTGTGTCTAGGAGTATTATATTTCTCCTATATTGCTTATGAGTTGCAGCTTATACCAAGAGTGGGTCTTTGCGTTTGAGAGCTGTTGTTCCTTGTTCCATTTTTAGGAATAGGAGAAGCTGGATTGTCGGTCCCAAGGGTGATCGTCGTGTTAATCATTATGACGAAAGTTCGTTGTAATACGTTTCGAGAGCGGAGTGGTTAAACCTCCCATGGTACCTATTAGTATTTCATAGATTACTATACATGTGTAGATAGTTAGGGTAGTAATTAACCACTAGTCCTTGTATTACTTGTGTTGGGAATTTGAGAACTCTTTCCCGATGGTTGTGTTTGGGTATTTGGGGGACTACCTTGATCAAGGTGAAATTTCCTCATGATATGTTGGAACTTGGAGATTGGCCAGTAGGTGATCACGTGATGATTGGTTGGATTGGTTGTCGACCCGTATACGGTTTGACTTATAAGGATTGGCTGTATACTAGTTAGTAAGAATATGCTACCTAGTGACTTGTGAAATGTTGTATTGTCTCTTTTTTAGTCTAATACATTGATAGTGTACTAGCCTTGTATAATGTATTTTATCTACCATTGATAGGTAGTTAATAGTATGAATATTCCATAATTTGGTTTACATACATAGTAAATTAATATACTATGTTGCATGATGTTGATGCCATGCCTATATGTGCTTATGATTTGTATTCTTGAGACCGATATAAAGGATGCTTTTATGTGATTCACGAACACCCCACATCCTTCTGACGAAAGCTTTTGAAGTCACTTGAGAGGGCCCGACTTGATTATCAAGAGGTCTTCGGGAGAACTAGAATGGTATAAATTAGATTTGAAATTGACCGAACCAATTACCAAAAAGGTATGGAACAACAAATGGTGTATTGTTATACAGGTGCAAATATGATGCAACGCATTTTATTGAGAATTTACGCGTCTTGTCTTGACAGTTACCCTACGTGCTTGATGTCTATACCATTGAGTGATCTTGAACTCGCATCCGAGTTCTATAAGGCTTGTGATGTGTTCATTGGTGATAGTGTATTGCATGCTCTAGTAGATTTCCATCATAACGGTGTTACAATTGCCATGCTCGGTATACCGGAGTTGGTTTTTATTAGTGATCATGACATGAATAATATACATGTTATTTCTACTTTATGGATAGAAAACTTTTAACGCAAAGGTTGTACTTGTTATCTCACTTGTGTACTTGAGACTAGCATGCCTACTTCTATACTTTAATAAGTTCTAATTGTTAATGAAGTTTCGGTAGTTAATGAATTTTCGGATGTCTTTTCGACCGATTATGCATTACCTCCCAACCGAGAGTTAGAATTTTGCATTGAGCTATTGCCAGGGACTTCACCTATCTCTAGAGAACCTTATTGGATGGCTCTAGCTGAGTTGAGAAAGTTGAAGGAGCAGTTGCAGGAACTGCTGGATAGGGAGTTTATTAAACTGAGTGTGTCCTCGTGGGGTGCACCGGTGTTATTTGTGAAGAAGAAGGATGGTAGTTTGCGGTTGTGCATTGACTATCGTCGGTTGAACGATTACTATAAAGAATAAGTATCCATTACCTCACATTGATGATCTCTTTGATCGGCCGAGTCTGTTGTGTATTCCAAGTTAGACTTGAGGAGTGGTTACCACCAGTTGAGGAGTGGTTACCACCATTTGAGGGTTCGAGCGGAGGATGTCCCGAAGACAGCCTTTCGTACGCGTTATTGCCATTATGAGTTTGTAGTGATGCCGTTTGGTTTGACAAACGCGCCTGCCGTTTTCATGGACTTGATGAATAGGGTGTTTCATGAGTACCTTGATTGTTTTGTAGTGGTGTTCATTGATGATATCCTCGTGTACTCGAAGTCACGAGAGGAGCATGAGCATCATTTGAGAGAGGTTCTTCTGTGTTGCGTAAGAAACAACTTTTTGCTAAATTTAGCAAGTGTGCCTTTTTGGCTAGAACAAGTTGCTTTTCTTGGGCATGTTGTGTCTAGTGATGGTATCGCGGTGGATCCATCAAAGGTTGAGAATTTGTCAGTACAAGTGGAAGACTCCTAGTACGGTGACCGAAGTCCGTAGTTTCTGGGTTGCGGGTTATTACCGTAGGTTCATTGAGGGATTTTTCAAGATTGCTACTCCTATGACCAATCTTACTCGAAGAAGTCTGCTTTTGTTTGGAGTGACAAGTGCGAGGCTAGTTTTCAGAGTTGAAGAGGAGGTTGACTACCGCTCCTGTTTTAGCTTTGCCTGCTGGTGAGAATCGTGGTTTATTGGACGCTTCTTTGGAAGGCTTGGGTTGTGTGCTTATGTAACGGGAAGGTTATTGCCTATGCTTCTAGGAAGTTGTCACCATATGAGCGTAATTATCCGACTCATGATCTTGAGTTGGCTATTATCTTTGCGCTTCACAAGTGGAAACACTATCTTTATGGAGCTAAGTTTGAGGTGTATACGATCATAAGAGTCTCAAATACCTTTTCTCACAAAAGGAGTTGAATATGAGATGAGGCGATGGATGGAGAAGCTTAAGGATCACGATTGTACTATCTTATACCATCCAAG
>JABEVN020002664.1:0-20764 GCA_013146195.2 Codonopsis lanceolata
CTACTTCCCCACCGTGGCCATCGATGTATCGCCGTGCCGGGTTACCACACCCCTCCATCGATGGCCACGGTGGGGAAGTAGTTTATCTTAGTTGTAGTAATACACATGACTTTGATAACTATGGAACTCGAGCGGAGACCGCTCGACGCCGATATCACGAGAGGGATATCGAGGGCAATATAAGGGTTTTGCACGTGTTTTTGGGCAGAGCGACACGCTGAGGAATTTTGGTAATGGTATCATATCCCTTATATATGAATTGTTTCACTAGTGCTTAAGTGAATACGTGCTTAGTGAATTGGATATGATATGTTGATGGTTTGGTTTCTTACATGTTATACTTAATAGATAACATATTGATTAATGTTGTTAAGCATAAATGCTATCACATAGCTTTATTGGAATGTTGTTTTATGCCAAAGGTATAAATTATTATTGTTAAGACAAAAATGACTTGACATGAATTTATGATGACATGTTATACTAGATGATAACATATTTATTTAATGTTGAGCATGAATGCCATACATGATTTATTATGAGGTTATTTCATGACAATAGCATGATATATTTATGATTGAGCATTATGCCATGGTAGGAAGTTATGGTTAGTAACTTACTAAGTCATTGTGACTTATTTATTTGTTGGTTGTTTTTCCCTAGATCCGAGCCGAGCTAGCGGATCCAAGTAATTCAGAAGGTTACTTTGGCAAGGAAGTCTTTTTGACAAGGTTGCTACTTAGATGACTTCTTTTGTTTTTGGTGAGGTCGTTGGGAAGATGAAGTTATGTAAACTTCATTATTGGGTAGCAAGCCTTTATGTGTTTGTAATGATGTAATTATGTGTTAGTTTATTCTTTTGGTAGCCGATGGGGTAAAAGCTTTGATGTATATTGGTAGTTAAACTTCCATATATTTTCTCGGTTGCTAGTACTTATAACCTAGTATTTATTTTGTTGGTAGCCGATCGGTTTTAGTCGTGCGTGGTTAGTTGTGTTATGTTTAGCATGTTAAATTGCTAGTTTAATATGATGTTTGTTCTCCAAGCATGTTTTAGCCGTTGAGTTGTTAGACTAGAGTCTTAGACTTAGTTTAATGTTGGGTTCCCCGTAGTTTCGCCGATGACTTGGTTTATATTATGCTTATTATTGAATTGCATAACAGGAGTTTGTCCTACGTGCCCAATGTTGCGCACGCGAATCGAATTTTTGGACCGAGAGATTTATCATCTCTTTGGTTGTTTTAGTTTGAGCTTGTTAGCTCTACCACCGTTTTATTATTATTTCGCCTCGCATGTGTTTTGAGTTGCGGTGTATCGCCGTTATGGCCCTACCCATTATTTGCTATTGTGTGTTGTTATTTGTTCCCCGGTGGCACGACCTGGGATTTCGCCTGGGATCCGGTCGGGTCGCCACGCTTGGTATCGAGCTATGATTATAAATTTAGCTTTGATAGGTTCCTTGGCTTGGGGGTTGGTTTGTGTGATAGATTTATTTTATTAACGCCGAGTGTTATTGTAGGTGTTAATGGTGGATACTAGAGTGAGCTAGTTCCTGAGGTGGCACCTAGGTGCCGGTAGAGGTATTGGCGGTGGCGTAAATGCTAACGATAACCGCCAATGTAATATTCCTCCACCGCGAACACGTAAGAGCAAGATGAGGCGATGGCAAATATGTATCGCGAATGCTTGATATGATGAACCAAATGAATCGTAGAGGTTTTGCAGAGTGGAACCACAAGGAGGACCACGGCTGCAACTACGACCGAGCCACAGTAGAGAGGCCGAGGCGTGAGGCTAGGCATAATGATAATTCTATGCTTGAAAGATTTGTGAAGTTAAAGCCGAGGCAATTTAATGGAGAGCCGGACGCCGCTAAAGCCGAGCTTTGATCGAACACTGAGAAAATATTTGCACCATCGGGTTGCGATGATGAACGTAAAGTTGTATTAGCGGTGTTCAAGCTTGAGGGTGCCGCCGAGCATTGGCGTGTGCCGAGGGAGAGTTGGGAACCGCATGAGTCCCACGTATATGGCCTAATTTCGCTCGAGAGTTCGTGAGCTTCCTATGTACCTGATGTTGTCAGGAGAAAAGAGAGAAAGAGTTTATGGATTTGGTGGGAGTATGACAGCTCCCAAGATTCACCAGATTCACCGAGTTGGCTCGCTATCGCACACATTTGATTCCGTATGAGGCTAGAGGACACAAAATTTGTAAAGGGTTTGAGGACGGAGTTCGTGAAACGCCTTCTTTCTCATCGCTTGTGGAGTACAGAAGGCCGCTGATAGAGCCTACACTATTGAGAGAGATATAGAGGAGCATCGTACTATGCCTATTTCGGGTTCTTCTCAGCAGCCTAAGCAATCTTCTGGGCGGATTCATGGATCGGGTAATCGTGGAAATTTTAGTGGAGGCAATGATCGAAAGAAAGGAAGTGGAAAATCTCATTATGAAGGTCATGCGAAGAGTCAGTCAAGTGGCAAGGGAGCTAGTACTACATCTTCTCAGAGGGATCGTAGTGTGGCTTTGGTTTGTTCTTATTGTTCCAAGATTGGGCATACAGAAGATAGGTGCTGGAATAAGAATGGAGCACCAATGGAGTGTTACTACTGTGGAGTTACCGGGCATATGAAGAAGGATTGTCCAAAGTTGAAGAGCATCGGCCAGAGGTTCTAGTCGACACACCGAACAAAGAGAGATAGCGATGGGAAAGCTAAAGTGCAGTGGTCGTGTATTTGCTCTAGATCGAGAGGTGTACCAGAGTGTACAAAGCAGTGATTGGAGGTACCGCTTCTATTTTTGGTAATGAGGCTCGTGGTACTTATAGACCCCGGATCATCGCATTCTTATGTTGCATCACATTTCGTTGATAAGCTATGTGTTATGCCTCGTTTACCATATGTGCTTGAAGTATCTACCCCTCTTGGGGAGTGTTTGTTAGCTTCTGATCTTTATAGAGCATGCGATGTACTTGTGGATAAACATGTATTGCATGCGGATTTGGTGGTGTTACCACTTCGTGATTTTGATGTTATTCTTGGTATGGATTGGTTGAGCACATATCATGCATTGGTGGATTGCCTTAGTAAAAGAGTCACTTTTGCTTTGCCTGGCATTCCTAAGTTTGTGTTTTTGGGAGATAATGCACCGAGTGGTTTACGCGTCATTTCTGCGCTTAAGGCTAGGAAAATGTTGTCGCGTGGGTGCACGGGGTATCTTGCTTGCGTAGTGGACAAGCGGGTTTCTTCTTCTAATCTTGAAGATGTGCCTTGTGTGAGTTCCCGCAAGTGATTTTTCTAAAGATTTTGGGATGCCTCCAGATCGAGATTGAATTTTGTATTGAGTTATTGCCGGGACTACACCATCTTTCAAGGCGCCCTATAGAATGGCACCTATGGAATTAAAGGAGTTGAAAGTTCAGCTTACAAGAACTCTCTTGACATTGGCTTCATCGCCAAGCCGTATCGCCTGGGGTGCGCCAAGATTATTTGTAAGGAAGAAAGATGGGAGCCTGAGATTGTGCATCGATTATCGGGAGTTGAACAAGGCAACGATCAAGAACAAGTATCCATTGCCACATATAGATGACTTGTTTGATCAATTGCAAGGATCGGTGGTCGATTCCAAACTTGACTTGAGATTTGGGTACCATCGCTGAAGGTTAGAGCCGAAGATGTCAAAACGGCCGCAGGTACGGGCATTATGAAGTGATGCCATTGCTGACTAATGCGCCGGCAAAGCAGTTCATGGATTTAATGAACCGGTATTTCATAATTTTCTTGATTTCTTCGTGGTGGTTTTTATAGACGACATCCTTGTGTATTCTAAGTCTCGGGAAGAGCACGCACAACATTTGCGGATGGTTTTGTCTATTCTTCGGGAGAGGCAACTCTACGCCAAGTTTAGCAAGTGTGCATTTTGGCTAGAGGAGGTTTCATTTTGGGGCACGTTGTTTCTAGTGCCGGATAGCGGTGGATCCTTCCAAGGTTGAAGCAAAGAATGAATTGAGGAGACCCACCACGCTATCGAGGTACGGAGTTTCTTGGGCTAGCTGTTACTATCGGAGATTTATTGAGGATTTTCAAGATTGCTACGCCCATGACTAATTTGACTCAAAAGAAGATCGCATTTGTGTGGAGTGATAAATGTGAAGAAAGCTTCCAAGAATTAAAAAGGAGGTTGACTACGGCTCCAGTGTTAACTTTGCCTAGCGGAGGTGATAATTTTGTTGTTTATAGTGATGCTTCGAAAGAAGGATTGGGTTGTGTGCTTATGCAGAATGGGAAAGTGATTGCTTATGCTTCAAGGAAATTGTCTCCGTATGAGATGAATTATCCTACGCATGATCTTGAGCTCAAGGGCGATTATATTTGCTTTTATACAAGTGGAAGCATTATTTGTATGGTTCGAAGTTTGAGATTTTCACGGACCACAAGAGTTTGAAATATCTCTTCTCTCAGAAAGAATTGAACATGAGACAGCGGAGATGGATGGAGAAATTGAAGGACCACGATTGCACTATACTGTATCATCCGGGGAAAGCGAACGTAGTCGCAGATGCTTTGAGTAGAAAAGTGCACTTGTCTTGTTTGATGATGCGGGAATGGAAAATGTTGGAGGATGTCCGTGATTGGAATCCTAGCGAGGTTAATCATGGTGTATTATTTGCTAGTAGTGCGGGTTATTCCAGCTTTATTGAAAGAATTAAGGAGACCTCGTAAGAAAGATCCGAGTTGGTGAAAATTATTGATGGTTTGAGTGAGAATAAAGAGAATGAGTTCTCGATGAACCAAGATGGTATTTTGACATTTAAGGGTAGAGTTTGTGTTCCATCGGTTGAAGATGTTAAACGACTTGTATTGGATGAGGCTCACAAAGCAAAGTATACTATACATCCGGGAAGTACGAAAATGTATAGAGATTTGAAGAAACAATTCTGGTGGAGTGGCATGAAGCGTAAAAGCATTATGTGTCTCACTTGTCGTCAAGGTAAAGGCGAACACCAAAGGCCTCGGCAGGTTGTTACAACCGTTGGATATTCGGGAGTGGAAATGGGAACATGTTACGATGGACTTTGTTTCGGGATTTCCACGCATCCGTAGAGGTTTTGATGCCGCTTGGGTTGTTGTTGATCGGCTCACGGTCGGCTCATTTTATTCCGATTGCGATGACTTATTCATTGAGTCGCTAGCGGCATTGTATGTGCTGAGATTGTTAGATTGCACGGGTTCCAGATTAGTATTGTTTCGGACCGATCCGAGGTTTACATCGAGGTTTTGGGGCAAGCCTGCGAAGCTATGGGGACCAAGTTGAACTTTAGTACGCTTTTCACCCTCATCCGACTCGACAATCCGGTCAGAGAACGATTCTATACTTGAGGATATGTTATGGGCTTGTACGATTGATTTTAAAGGGAGTTGGGATACACATCTTCCTTTGGCGGAGTTTTGCATACAACAATAGTTACTACGAAAGAGCATCGAGATGGCACCGTATGAGGCTCTTTATGGGAGGAAGTGTAGATCTCTATTTTACGGGACGAGGTTGGAGAAGCTTAAATTATGGGGTTCGAAATTGTTCAAATAGCCTGATGATTTGAGTGTGAAGATAATTCGAGATAGATTGCTCACCGCTCAAAGTCGATGTAAAAGCTATGCGGATAATAGAAGGAGAGATTTGGAGTTTCGTGTTGAGACTTTGTGTTTCTTAAGGTATCGCCTAGAAGGGTACCAAGAGATTTGGAAAGAAAGGGAAATTATCACCAAGGTTTGTTGGACCTTTTGAGATTTTGGAGCGAGTTGGGAGTTTGGCATACAGGGTGGCTTTACCGCCGTCTTTGTTAGAGATCCATAATGTATTTCATGTGTCTATGCTTCGGAAATATCTTAAGGATGATTCCCATGTTCTTGAGTATGAGGAGATTACTTTTCACCGGATTGTCTTATGTGGAGCAAATGCGGTGAAGATACTTGACACGAAAGAGCAAGTTTTGAGAAGCAAGAAAATTCCATTGGTGAAAGTCCTTTGGAAGAATCACGAGATCGAGGAAGCAACTTGGGAGACCGAGTTGGAGATGCGAGAGAAATATCCTCATTTGTTCGATGATTACGGTAAGAATTTAGGGCTAAATTCCTTAAAGTAGGGAGAATGTAAAACCCCGAAATATCGCTTGCTTGTGATATGCATGAATTCATACACTTATAATCATCATGAATATGTTCATTTAGCTCCCTGATTATGTTTAGAGTCAATAGCATGATCATTGACGTTGTTGAGATGCATGTATGCATTTTTTCTTTCGCGAGATGTGTTGAATCTCGGTTTACGCTTTTATGTGATTAACACATGGAAAATTGTTAGAAGGCATTTATAACATCATTAACATGCCTTGGTGTTGGTTAGATGCTTGTTGCATTGTTGGTTGGGTTGCTAGTTTGATTTTAGCGTTAACCCTTTTCGCTTAACTTTTCCTGGTTAGCCGTCGGGAGAGTTCTGCCTGGTTTCTTGGCCTTGTTTTGATGGGGTTTGAGGCTTGATTACTTTGGTTATGGTTTGGAGGTTATTAAGGTTGATTTATAGACCATTTTTGGCTTGGAAGGACTCGGGATTGCATGCGGGAGAGTCCGGGACCGAGCAAGGAAAGCAGAAAACATGGAGTGCTGGAGACAGCTTGATGCGCTCGCATCAAGCAATAGGGAAGCGACCGCAAGGTCCTAGATTCAGGATTGCGGGATTTTTGTTCGGCTGGTGAACTGTCCGAACTTTTGGCCATTAAACCCAAACTAAACCTATTCTAACCTCACTTAATTAGCCTAAGACTAATCCTAATCACCTATTAAGAGAATTAGGGGTAATTAGTGATTGATTAGTGGGAATAATCCCTCATATAAAAACAATACCGCACTCTTTATTCATTCAATTCGGTCGCTTTGTTTGCTTCTTCCTTCCTTCGCGTCTTACGATGAGCAGCCAAGGAAACTCGCGTGAGTGAGGGCTTTTGAGGAGGCGATTCTAGGGCTTCAAGAGGCTAAGCTTGGAAGCCATAGGGGTGTCTTCTTCTCCATCTAACCCGCAAGATTGAAGAGAAGCGGAGTGAGAAGAAACGGTTCATCGTTGAGTTCGAGTTTGGGCGCTTGTAGGCTGAGAAATTGTAAGTTTCTACCTCTCTTCCCTTGATTTTTGAGCTCCATTGACCCTAGGGAAACAGCCATTCGTGGTATTTGAGGTCAATGGAAGCCATTGTTAGGGTTATAGAATATGTATGAACCCTAGGTTTTCAATTGAATGCTAGAACTCGATTGGCCTATGTGAGACTATGATATTTGTAAAATTCATGCTCTAACTAGCCTAATGAACTTGTTTATGTTGATTGATAATGTGGATTAATGTTGGTTTGGATGAGATGCTTGGAGGGTGTCTTGCCCTAAATTTGATTAGCTTGCAAAATCATTGATGTGAGCATGATTAGAATGTTTTATATGTTTAGTAGAGCATATTAAACTATATTGTGTGAATTAATCATGAATTGGAAATTATTGGTTGGTATGGTGACTTGAATAAATTTATAACCAAGATGTTTAATTTGTTCTAAGTTACCTTGTTAATTATTTGGTGGGGTTTATGTGAGTTTATTGATCGTCGGGTTATGGTTTTGACGATAGATATGAACTTAGGGGGATGATGAAGCCTAAGCTTCTATTCCTTGAATTTTCGGAAAACTTAGATTGAACTCAACGGAGTTAACCTTTGGGTTAGTTTGAATCCTAGGAACTATGATTTTAAGTCCTACGGAATTTTGGGTAGAATTCATGGAGGTCGAGCCTCCAAGAAGTTTTGGTGTGTGAAGCACACTTGATTATGAGCTTATATGATTCTCGGTTGTGATGTTTATGCTAGTTGTGGATTAATTGCATGACTAGTTTGATGGTAGAGTGTTTACCTACTTGTTTTGAGCATATGAGTATATATTACTTGTGCTTGGGTCTTGAGTCCAGCTGGCGTCGGTCTGTTGAGTCTTTGGTGGGTCGATACATTGTTTTCACGAATTATGGGATTCGTGATTTCGATGCATCGCCGTGCCGGGTTGCACACACCCCTCCATCGATGGCCACGGGGGGAAGTAGTTTATCTTAGTTGTAGTAATACACATGACTTTGATAACTATGGAACTCGAGAGCGGAGATCGCTCGGGACGCCGATATCTAGAGAGGGATATCGAGGGCACATAAGGGTTTTGCACGCGTTTTTGTTTTTGCGGGCGCACACGCCGAGGAATTTGGTATGGTATCATATCCCTTATATATATGAATTGCTTCACTAGTACTTAAGTGAATACGTGCTTAGTGAATTGGATATGATATGTTGATGGTTTGGTTTCTTACATGTTATACTTAATAGATAACATATTGATTAATGTTGTAAGCATAAATGCTATCACATAGCTTTATTGGAATGTTGTTTTATGCCAAAGGTATAAATTATTATTGTTAAGACAAAAATGACTTGACATGAATTTATGATGACATGTTATACTAGGATGATAACATATTTATTTAATGTTGAGCATGAATGCCATACATGATTTATTATGAGGTTATTTCATGACAATAGCATGATATATTTATGATTGAGCATTATGCCATGGTAGGAAGTTATGGTTAGTAACTTACTAAGTCATTGTGACTTACTTTTATTTGTTGGTTGTTTTCCCTAGATCCGAGCCGAGCTAGCGGATCCAAGTAAATCAGGAAGGTTACTTTGGCAAGGAAGTCTTTTGGACAAGGTTGCTACTTAGATGACTTCTTTTGTTTTTGGTGAGGTCGTTGGGAAGATGAAGTTATGTAAACTTCATTATTGGGTAGCAAGCCTTTATGTGTTTGTAATGATGTAATTATGTGTTAGTTTATTCTTTTGGTAGCCGACAAGTAAAAGTCGTATGCGTGATGTATATTGGTAGTTGAACTTCCATATATTTTCTGGTTGCTAGTACTTATAACTGCTAGTATTTATTTTGTTGGTAGCCGACTGGTTTTAGTCGTGCGTGGTTAGTTGCTGTTTATGTTTAGCATGTTAAATTGCTAGTTTAATATGATGTTTGTTCTCCCGGCATGTTTTAGCCGTTGAGTTGTTAGACTAGAGTCTTAGACTTAGTTTAATGTTGGTTTCGGCCGTAGTTTCGCCGATGACTTGGTTTATATTATGCTTATTATTGAATTGCATAACGGGGAGTTTGTTCTACGTGCCCAATGTTGCGGCACGCGAATCGAATTTTCGGACCGAGAGATTTATCATCTCTTTGGTTGTTTTAGTTTGAGCTTGATAGCTCGGGCGCCACTGTTGTATTATTATTCGCTTCCGCATGTGTTTTAAGTTGTCGGTGTATCGCCGTTATGGCCCTACCCATTATTTGCTATTTGTGTGTTATTAATTGTTCCCCTGGTGGCACGACCTTGGGATTTCGTCTTGGGATCCGGGTCGGGTCGCCACAACAGGAGCCCTAATTCGGGATAAAAGTGATGAAAATGCGATGAAAAATTAGAAAGGGAAATTGAAGAGGGTTCTTGGCCGAAATTAGAAAATGTTGGTCTCGTATCGGAAGAGTTGTTGAAGATTGAATCCCGCGCTGGTTTTGATTGGAATTTGCAGATGCAAAAATCGGTTTTCTCTCAAAGCTTTGGAAGTTTTCGAAAGAGATAAAGTTTGAAATGAAGAAAGTTTTAGTCTTTTATACTTGACGAAACCTGCACTTGATGGCCACCCATCATTAAGGTTCAGTTTTCGAGGCTCTCGGTTCGAGGCAGCATTAATGCCTCGTTGAGAAACGGGCCTGTCCATTTAAAAAGTGGCGGCTGGCGGCTCGGCCTGCTAAACACGGTTTTTTAGAAAGCCTTTTTGGGGCAATTTTCCGCTTTAATCATTGGTTGTGAGTAATTTGATGCACAGATTAAGAAGATTTAATTATGCTTTGGAGGGTATTCATGAATCCTAAGTCTTTCTCCTCGCCACGAGCATGAATGCTCGGTAGACAAGGAGTAGGGGGCTATCGATCTGCCTGGCCCAACTGGCCCAAGTCATAAGTCACATGCCCGACACATGTTCACAATTCAGCCAAGTGATCATCCTAAACTCAGGATTGAGAAGAGAAGATTAAGGGGTCCTGGCACGTCGTGAGCATGCTTCCTACCTTTATCGAGCAAGAGTTGTTAGCGAGCGGGCGCCAACCGAAAGGTGACCAGCGAGGAGCATCAACCACGAGCAGAGCATTGCAAGCACGAGGTGTTATGCTCGAGAATTTAAGAATTACAATCGTTGAGGACTCAAGCAGGTTACGTCCTAGGAAAATCCTCCATTTGACCGTTGTGGGGCGCTTAGTATGCCCGCCATTAATGCCATGAGTGTTAGTGGGTAGTTATGAGCGGTTACACCCTCCGGCAACTATAAAATACCCGAAAAATGAAGGGGAGAGGTACGTGATTTGATATTGCTAGCTAAAACTCTGTCAAAACACATAGTCACTGAAGTTCTTGTACTAATTCACACGCCGGAGGGCATTTGCAGGGAGTGCCCCTGCCTAGTTCACAGCTTGTTGGTGTTCTTGCAGAGTTGGGCTTCAAGGATTATTTGATACGTTGAAAGCCAGGTATCCTGATTGGACTGATCCAGTGCATCCAAAAGATTTTGGACGCATCAACAGTTAATATTTTACGGTTTTACAGTTATTATTTTACATTTGCAAAAATTAGTTACTCTTTTACTGAGATATTACGATTTTACAGTAAATATTTTACGGTTTTACAGTTTTACAGTTTTATGGTTGCGAAAATTTATATTTGCATTTTTTTCTTTTTAATTGTTATCGTAATTAACTTAATCAATTTAATTTTTTTTCGACCCGTAATTACTTATACAAATTAAAAAAACGTAAGTTTTGTAATTTGAATTTTTTTTTCTTTTTAACTGTTATCGTAATTAACTTAAGCAATTTAATTTTTGTCCGGCCCGCAAGTTCGTAAATAAATTATTAATTAATCCCTCCGTTCCAGGCAAAGAGGCTCTATTTGAAAATCAATTTTTTTTTTAAAATAATATTTTTAGTAGTTCATTTCTACAATATCAGCTTCATTTATTGATAAATTTTCCCAAGACGCCACATTTCACATAAGGCCATCACAGCAAGAGTTCTAGTAAAAATAAAAATCAAATCTGGCTGTGTCGGGTAATTATCGGGTTAGGTCGAGTTGGTTTTTCTGGGTTCCGGGTCACAATTAACAACTCTATTAATAATCAAGTCAATATTAGTTTTTTCCTAATCCTTGTGCTAGGTTAAACAAGATTACAATTTTTGGGATGATAGAACAAATAATTAGATTTTTCAAACATAAACTCTTCTGGTAAAACGCACGAGTATCACCAAATTGGACTCGTAAATGTACTAAAATGACAATTTTACCCTTTATTTTGACAGTTGCCAAACAGCCTAAACCTTACTCAAACATTTTTAATCCACTGCATTATTGTATGAAATTTTTAAAGCGGTAGGAGTATGTATATATTACTCTGAAATATACTGTGTATTTTCATGTGATTAGCGCATAAAATTAGGATGGATTGATTTACAAGTGGCAAAGCCCACATCAGTCGATCACATCACTCCCTCTCTCCCTCCCTCAGAATGAGTAACTCATCTCGCCCTCCCTCTCTTTCCGCTCCCTCTCCTGCTCCGTCTCCCTCTTCCGCTCCCTCTCCCACTCCGACTCCCTCCGACAGAATGTGTAACTCCTCGGGGCCTACAACCATGGAGCCGTCAAGTTCAACAGGGATGGAATTGGAATCTGAATCCAATAAAAGATTGAATACCGGAGAACCCTCTACTTCAAGAACCATGGAGCCGTCAAGTTCAACAGGGATGGAATCGAAATCTGAATCGAATAAAAGAGTGAAAACGGAAGACTTAAGGCCAGTCGAATTCTTCGACCTGACTTCCCCCCCATCGAATCCTTTCGTTCCTAACGATCATGAACTTCTTGGGTATTTGAGAGAAAAGATTATGGGAATTCATTTGCTTGAAAACCAGATATTAGACGCCTATGTTTACTCACATCCTCCGGAGTATATAGCCGGTAATCTTTTTTTCCCACCACTTTTTGATCAAGAATCTTTGATAAAGATTCAATAGACATCCAAGATTTGACTTTTTTTTTGTAACTTTCACCTCTACTAGAAATGTATTTTTTATTTGAGTTTTCTAACCCAACTCTGTTTCTGTTTCCTCAGATACATACCACCTCATAAGAGAAACTTTCCGGTATTTCTTTAGCCCTGGTCATGGGGTTGGTCCTGAATCTTTGAATTGGAAAGCTTCAAGGCCTTCTATTAAGATAACAAAGGATGACAAACTTCTGGGCTTCAAGAAGGCAATGGCTTATTTTAAAGGAAATGAGAAAACTGATTGGGGAATTGTGGAGTATTCGGTGATTATGGTGGAGGGCTGTTTGCGTTGGCAGAATTGGAAGTTGTGCTTGCTTTTTAGGAAATCAATGGTCATCAAATTTATTCAACAACAAAGAGCCAACGAAGAAGTGAAGAAGATCTATGAAAGCGACGAAGATGTCAAGGAGAACCCTGAAGTTGATGCAGGTGAGATCAATCCTAATACCGGAGAGCCCTCTCCCTCAATCCTAATGCAGGTGTCTACTTCAAGAACCATGAAGCAGTCAAGTTCAACAGGGAAGGAACCGAAATCTGAATCCAATAAAAAATTGAAAATCGAAGACTTAATGTTAATGCCAATCGAATGCTTCTACCCGAATTTCCCCCGAGCGAATCCTTTCTTTCCTAACGATTATGAACTTCTGGAGCATCTGAGAAGAAAGTATTTGGGGATTCCGTTGCAACCAAACCATATCATAGACGCCAATGTTTACGAACATCATCCGCAGTATACAGCCGGTATATTTTTTGCCGCCACTTTTTCATCAAGAATCTTTGTTAAAGATTCCATAGACATCCAAGATTTGACTTCTTTTTTTTTTTTCTTTTTTAACTTTGACCTCTACTAGAAATTTAATTTTTATTCGAGTTTTCTAACCCCACTCTGTTTCTGTTCCCTCAGATTTGTACAACGTCGTAGGAGAAACTATCGGGTGTTTCTTTACCCCTCATCATGGGCTTGGTTCTAAATCTTTGAATTGGAAAGCTTCAAAGCCGCCTACTCCGATAATTACGAAAACTAACATACTTCTGGGCTTCAGGACTACAATGGCTTATTTTGAAAGAAAGGAGAAAACTGATTGGCGAATTGTGGAGTATTACTTGAATGCGAACATGTACGGTATGCTTAAACATTGCGCCACATTGGCGTTGTGCATACTTTATAGGAAATCAATGCTCAAAAAATTTATTCAACGAGAAACAGCCGACAAAGATGTCAAGGAGAAGTCTGAAGGTGATCAATCCTAAAATGGATTCTTGATCTTGTGCATGCATGGAAGAATTCAAGTTTTGAATCTATTGTTTCCAGTGTGTTTTTGTTTTAGTCAGTTTTAGAATTTTATGATTTCCAGAGTAGTTTTATTTCTAATATGCATATAAGGTTGGTTTTAGCTTGCAAAGATAGATGGAATAACAGACCAAACATTCAATAAATAAGTCTTTTTGCTTTATAATTTCTGTTCAAACTTGCTATAATAGATTGATCTTCCTCTTCTACCTTGAAGTTCTATAGATTCACGCTCTGAACTAATCATGCAGCCATCACATTTAGAAAAAAAATGGTTTTTGTTTCCATACAAAACCACTGATTTTCAAAGGCATCCAAGGCTGCCAAATTTTAGATTGCCCACGGAAGAGATGGTTGCCTCTGTCGCATACTTTCCCAATAATCTTTTGTAGTGAAATCTTCTGATCAAAGTCGAAAGGGTGCAAACAAGTTGGTCTGAGACAGTTTGAACACAATGCACATGCCTAATAATCTGATCATGTCAAACCTCCGGAATCAAATGTAATAATTGTTGAAGCTGAGGCATAGCATCCTGAACCGTTAAATGAATATCTACCACTACACAATTATGTTGTTGAATTTTATCCATGTGCTGAACTAAAGCTGAGGCATAGTGCAAGTATTTGGCTGGGCCCAATTGTTAATTGTTAGGTGGCCTACTTGTAAGGCCAAGCAACCCGAAACCCAAACCTGGCCCAGCCCATCCCCCTTTTATGTTACGGAATAGGGTTTGAATCCCTTATTTGTTTCTCAAATAAGCGTCTGTTGAGAATGAGATGACTCTATTACCCAGGCAGCAGCAAGATCGAGTTCGCTCAGGAAGCGGGCAGGCGGAGTGGTAGGACTTGATTGAACAAAGCATTGTCGGGTTTTGGGACAAGGCGGTCGCTTAGTGTTAAGGACTAGGCGACCGCCTGGCGACCCTAGATTACGTCGGAAATCGGACAAGTTCTTTGGAAATGCGGTCGCTTAGTGTGTAGGATTAGCGACCGCTAGTCTCGTTTTGACAATTCTTGTTTTGTTCATTTTTACTTGTTTTAAGGGTTTCTATTGTATCCATATAAATAGTTGTATCTATAGAAAGGGGTTTCAAGGTTGACTCAATAAAAATTTGAGAGTCTGTTGGCCTCAATCTTTCTTTCTTCTTTTCAATTGATCTTATTATACTCTGTTAATTTGTTCGCAAGTCTTCCGTTGTGCACAACAACTGATATTAGAGCGTAGGTCAACATGCTTGCTTTAGGATCATGTATCTCTTCTTCCAAACAAGAAGTTCGAAGTTTGATGGAGCGAGGAATTTCGCTTTGGCAAAGGAGGGTTAAGGATGCTTTGGTGCGATGCAGTTTAGGGAAGGTTCTTGAGAGCAAAACTAAACGTGATGATGTAAAGGAGGATGATTGGAAGGAACTCTAATGGAGGGTGTTCTCAACAATTTGCTTGCCCATAGCCCCAAGCATCGAGGTCCAGTTGTCCAGTTGTCCAGGCCTAGGGCACGAGCAATCCTTCTCAATCACCAATTGTCCATGGAAATTCAAAAAATTTACATGTATTAGGCCCGAATGAAGACAAAACTCAACGAGTCATGCCCGAGTAGAGAAACAAACAAGTTTCTCGCTTCCAACGTCAATTGACAAAGAGGAGGGGTTCAATGATAGGCCCGGTCCATATCCAGCCACGAGGAAAGCACGTGTGATCATCACGTGATAATCGTAAGCTCAAAAAGAGGAGCCTCGCGTAAGCAAAGAGCATATCGGGCAAGATGTCAATCAACGACCACACCCAATCCCTAACTAAGCCTGGCTAGACCAAGGCCTTTCTGTCTAACCAGTTGGGAGTCACACCCCAAGAACATTGACAATCTTGAGAATAAGTATAGCTTGCCCGAGATAGGGCGTCGATGTTTTAATTAATCTTTTTCCTGCAAGTGGACAAGACTATTATAGAATAGACTTGGAAGCAAGGGTCGAACCCGAGACAAGTGATCACGAGCAGTCAGCAGTATTGATAGCAAATTATTAACCTAAAGGGGGTTTTTATTGTTTAATTCTACTCTAAACTACTAGTTATAGATGTTTAACTAATTAGACTATAATAACAGATATGAAGATCTTATGGTGAGTGGAAATCTAGGATTCTGGGTTTCACTTATATCTCCTTCATGTTCAATTCCTACTAATGTCATTCAATGTCTTGGGTTCGTTCACTAAAAATAGATATGGTCTGTTGAACAATTGGTTCAACCTCCATCCCATAAAAATTCATCCATTCCATATCTAAGCATGAACTAATCAATACAATTTTCACTAGATTTGCAGATCTAGATCATGTAAGAACCTGGTCTAACTTATCACTCTCGTGCATCGATAGGTCCAATTTATTGTGTTGGTGAGCCAGTGTACGACATATGCACTTGGTCATGCAGTTATCCGCACCTCTAAGCCTTTATTATTTGCGATTACATTCATTTGTTCAAAGCAAAATAATAGAGGGGTTGATAAACAACACAATCAACAAGCATTGAATAGACATATATATAAGAATCAAAACATAAATTCGATACAAGTTACCTCCCTCCTAGATTATGGATGATTTAGTTCATCATAGACAATGAACAGCACATGGAGATGATCGGATACATGATTTGATCTTCAATACTTGAAATTACAAAACCTAACTATGTTATACAATCTAAAACTACCTAAAATCTATGAAAAGAGAGCTTCCAGCAATATTCTCCTTTTTTTGCTTTGGCTCAACACGACTTCTATATATATACTCGGGGAGTTGTGATTGGATCAAGAATGACTTCTTAAGCTGAAAATCAAAAGCAAATCTAGCTTTGTTCTTCACACTTCCTTGCCTTGCAGTGCATCACAGGGTCTCCAATTATCAGGCTTGCTTTGGCTTCATGGTCCAACACTGCTACACTTTGCATTCATAGGTGTCCCAGAGTCAGTTTCAACATATAAATTATTGCCAATTTACACTTTCACTTAAAACTAATCAATTTAGACTTACCTGCAAATAAATACAAAAGCGGATAAAATTACACATAAAAATAAAACATAAAATCTTTTTTGTCTTCATCTCAAGTTATAGGTGTATGGAATGCATGTAATCTCAGTTTGGTGTTCACCACATATATGCAGAGCTTAGTCATATAAAACCAACTAGTCTTTTTTTTAAGGCTGCTACTACTTTTTCTCCCGTGTGTGTGTCTTAAAGAATATCTTAACTAAAAGCAGTTTTATGGGCTAAACACCACATTCATATGAAAATCAAAGTTTAATAGAAAATCATGCATTAAGAAGTATGAGATCTACCATCCAAACCTGGTCAGTTACAGATAGAAAGGTCCCAAGGATTTAAAAGACTTATACATCCATCCCATGCACTTCTATGTATGTATACAATGCTCTCCTATCCCAATGACTTGTAATAGCTAAGATTATGCTAACACAAGCTTTTAGGGTGAATAATGAATAAAAAGTGTGTGATCAATTTCATGTTACTCACTCATAAAAACATAAGCATTGGCAAGATCATTAGGACTTTATAAGCTTGTAATGTAAGGCCAAGGTGTTGGGGGATATGAAGGAAAGGAATTGGAATTCAAAGTGAGAGAGTAAGACTACCCTTTATCCCTCATACTTCCAAGCAAAAGGAAGTTTTCCCTTTTTAGGCTAGGACCTGCAAAGACCACAAGTGGAGGGGTGTTGTCTGTAACTTTTTAAGTTTTCTTCTTCCCCCCCCCAAACTTGTTTTGGGCAATGAATTCTTCTAAAAATATCACATTTTTCCACTCAGCAGAATTTTTCTAACATATTTTTCTCTTGAAAGTTATGCTTCCTTTTGAATCTTTGTTTACACTCTTCTTCTTCCGTTTCATTTTCGTCGACACATGAAATTTTTTTATTTTTTTCGACGACGGAAAGAAGAGTCTTCTAAAAATAGCCTAACTGAAAAGTGGTCCTCTAGAATCGATTTCCCACCCACATCCTACTCTCTCAAAGGGTAGGCTAAAAGTGTATATGCTTTTAGGGTTAAGTTAATGTGGGTAATAGAATTGATGACGAATGGGGGTTTCAATAGTGTGCTTAGCACACTCCATTCTTTTTCATTAGGCTCAAAGGGGACACTAGAGATATATTTTAGTATAGGTCAGGGAATATTTAGGCTCTAACGATCCAAAGATGGCCTAAGTCATTTCTTAATGCCAAATCACATAGTATTTAAAGCAAGTAAGACAACACAAAATATCATAACTATATGGGAATTTGGGTTGAGTGTTTAGCATCCTTTATTTCACATAAGCATTCGCTAAGGCGGATGGTAGGGACAATTGAGACTAACATGCAGACACGGTTCGAAAGTGTGCTTGAGATATATAAATGAGAAAAATTCAAGGGATCTAACTAACATGCAATTGACCCTAAGTTACAGTTTAATGCAACAGTTATGTTCGAATGGCTATGCATCATATTCTTGTGCATATCTTGTTGAAGTGAAATAGGTGTTATAAACTTTATAAAACTATTCTAATTAATCCATAGTTATGGTGGTGTGAGTGCATGAAGAATTTGGAGAAAAGTAAAAGTTTCGCAAAATTAAGCAAATTCAGGAGGATCTACGGACTATTTATGCGGTTCATTGCACTAATCTCCTCATTGACTACGACTAGCATTACCACACCTAAACTCGAGGATGAATATTTGGAATTAAATATATATTTTTTTATATATATTTTTTAAAATTGGAAATTTGGAAGTGATGACAATGACACAGATCGATGATGGGTCCCCATAAGAGGAACCCACGAGTATCCAAAATGAGTGTGTATTACAGTCAAGCAACACACTCAGAAAATAAGAAAAAATAAAAACAAGAAAAATAGGGTGAAGAGTTAAATGGTCATCAAATAAAGAAATTTTCTTTCACCTAACGACATCTTGACTCCATTCCTCGTTAGGCTAGGGCCTGCTAAGACTTAAAATTTTAAATCCCCCAAACTTAATTTCTATTTTGTCCTCAAAATAAAGGAACAATGAGAGGATTGATGGGGTAGGACAAATATCAAAGGAGATAGCGGGTCCATCTAATGAGCGAGGCGGAACTTGGGCCTCGACTCAGGTAGTCGGGGGCGGAGATGAATGAGGCGAAACTTCGGGGGATCGTGCTGGTGGCGGCTAATAATTTGAGACATTATGTCCCTGTTTAAAATTTATGCCATTCTTATTTCATATATCGATTTGGAGGGAACAGACTTCCTCGGCTTTGTTGAATCCCAAGTGGGTCCTCTTCCTTTTCGGTTCCTCCTCTTGAGGAACCCTCACTCTGTTCTTTGATGCTCAAACAAAATGGCCCTAGTAATGGCCAGGACGGCCTTGACCTCTCCGCTTGTTTGGGCATTCTCACGCTTGCCCCCTACACAAGTCGGTAATCAAATGTGGGGAGCGAACCCGCGTTACCTCTAATAAGGATCTTGATTTGTTTGTTGATCAAGCAGCCAACATCAATAGACCCACCCGATCATAATGGTGTAGGTCAAGAGAGCGGCCTCTCCCAATTCACCGTATTTTGGTGACTTGAGGGCATGAAGCGTCAGCAAACAAATTTATACGACTTGGCAGGGTGTCTTGGAAAGGACTCTCATGGTGCATAGTCCATAAGGTGGTTGGCGGCTATAGGACCACTCCACCCGGGGGAGAACAATGACATTGACTGGCTACCTGCAGGTGGGGTGTGTGCTATAATTATCGGCACCCATTTGGAGGGAAATGGGTGTTAATGCTTTGGTAGAAAAAATCCTACCTCATTCTATTAGTGTCTAGCACACATGCATCCATGCCAATGTTGCCATTGGCGTAGAATTCTCGGACAATAGGGACTACGGCGTCCCTAGGCGGAGAATCTAACAAAAGCCCCCCCTACGAGCCACCAGTTGGGACGAATACCAAAGTCTTGACCTTGAATCCTTTCGGGTACGAGGTGTGCGCCCGCTCATTCGTTATCTCGGTTTTGCGTCTATGCTTGCACTTCTTCCTTTGTCATTGTATGTTTGGGTTGTTAGAGGGTCTAGATATGTTTGAGAGCATTTTAAGACCAAAACATTATTAAAGAGACTCCATATAGTTGTTGACTTGCTAAAGTCACAAGTCGTGACTCGACGATAGTCGAATGCGGCGATTGAGGGTTTGCTTGCGTTTGTGTCCGTGACCTCGGTTTGGGTCCTAGACCTTTTAAGATGGTTTGTTAACATGTTTAGATGCATTAGACTTCAAGTTGGAGGTGTTCCTTAAGTCTATCGATGATTTGGAAGTTTTGGAGATAGCGTTCGTTCTATGCGTAGTTCGGGAATCGAGTTGCGTGTCGCCTCTCCTTTGGGATTCTTATTTCCCTAAGTTGTTATTCAACTTTCTAGAAGTGTTTAAGCTTCTTCATTAGCCCTTAGACTTGCCTTAAAAGTCTCCTTTCGTTGCTTTCTTCGGTTGCGAGTTCATTCGTCGTTCAGGTTGCGTTGTTGCACCCCTTCCGGTTCGCTCAGGTTGTTTAGGAGTTGTTCGGTGTGTTTAGAACTTGTTTTGAGTTGGGTTAGACCTTAGAATGGTTGCCCATAAGTTTGGGATCATTTAGGACAAGTTTAGATCAAATTTTGGAGGTTCGGGCGCCGCAAAACTGCTGTGAGGCGCCGCCTCAAAGTCTTGAGAGCATCCTTTGTGCGAGCAAGGCGGCCATGAGGTGGCGCCCGCCTCACTTCGAGAATGTTGTTCGGGATTTTTGCCCTGTTTGGAATCGGACGACTTGTACACTAAAACCCCTATCTAAACCTATTCTAAACCTTTTCTAAACCTCCTAACCCTCCTCACTTATACCCTAACATCTCTAATAAGTTTTAGGAGTGGATTAGTGAGAGATTGAGTGGATTAATTAAGCCCAATCAGATTTTAAGACACCACATTGTGGTGACACTTGTCCCACTCAAATTCTAGACCAATATAAGCCATATAATCGATTTTGACCTTCATTTCTCTCCTTCACTCTCCAAAACGAGATTCATCCTCTCTCGAAACTCTCCCATGGCTTCTTGAAGACATCTTCATCATCCTCCTTGATCCATCCCTCATTTGCTCAAGCCTCCTCCACAAGAAGTGTAGAGCTCGGCGAGAGGATCGTTTTCAACCGATTGATTTCTTCCTTTGCTTTCTTTGTTGAAGAGAACACTTGTAAGTTACTTCTTCTTCTTTTGATTTTGTACCCATTGATCCTAA
>JABEVN020002665.1:0-20766 GCA_013146195.2 Codonopsis lanceolata
TGTTAGGTTGGTCGGTATGTGGCACGCATCCGGGTTGTTTCATGGCAAACTTCTTTTGGTCTTAAACCTTGGCTCTTTAGATTTTTTAGTATGAGATTTATCACACCTTCAATTTATAAACTCATGACAATTACTCTTTTATAATTAAGCCTATTAATAAGTTATTAAAGGAAAATTATACCATCCTAGCTTTTTTGTTTTTTGCAATATCAAAACTTACTAAATCTAAGTTCCTAACACGTTTTCTTCATTTCATATAGACTATAAAATTGTTGACATCAATTTTCCATAAAAAAACTAAAATTAATTTTTAAGCAATATTTGTTGTAATGTAAGTTATCATCAATTTTAACCTCCTATTTTTGTATTTTTATGTATATTTAAGAATCAGTTAGAATCAACTTTCACGCTTCTTTTGGAAGTAATATACTTTTACGAATGACCATAAATAAAGTTATATATATCCCTTCTTTCGATTTTTGATATAAAATCATTCACATCCATTAACTAAAGAGATATGGCCCAGGTTCGAACCGGTGACCTCTTGATCTGCAGATCAAATGCTCTACCAGCGAGCTATGGACCCTTGTGGATGAAATTTCTTAGTTTGTTTTTGAATCCAAATAGATATTTAGAATAAAGAAAGTTCGTTTACATTGGAAATGATTTAAGAGTATTCCATATTGTAGGGGGTCAAAGAGTAAATCCTTTCAAAGTTGATTCATATAGAAATTATTAACTTCGAAATAGTACTCCCTCCTTTCTAGGCAAAGAGTCCACTATTCCATTTTGTGAGTTTCACTTAAAGATTTCAATTTCAATAATTAAGGCATAAAAATTTCATTTTATTACTGATGATCTACAAAAAAGGTAATTTTTTACAAAGTGTGATTTTCAAACAGAGACTCTTTGCCCGTACCAGAGAGAGTATATCGTAAGCAAATATTCTAATTGTTAATCTAAACTAGGGATTATAATTATTATTAACAAGGAAACTTTAAGAATTTACTTTAATGGTTGATTCTACAAAAGATGCAACATATTTTAGAATTACGTTTTAAATTAAAAGTCTATTGATATAGAAAACAAAAGAAACATAAAGTAATCATATTCTAAACAAACTAAACCAAAAAGAATCAATGTGGCAACACTTTTAGACAATTGAAGTTCTCATTCATTCTATAATATTTTATGCAGCTTATGTTTAATTAAGAGTTAGATAAGAGACAAATAAATAGTTTTCACGCTTTCTTTGGAAGTGATTTCTCATACTTCTTACTAGATAATAAATATTTTCGATTTTAGAGTCCCAAGGTTCCTAATTTTCTTCAATAATTAGTAGCAGTCAGAACTGCTTTGCTATCAATTGAGAAGTCACTCCTTCAACAGTTTAGTAAAAGTTTCGTTTAGATCATTAATGATGCATATCCGAACAACTATGATAGCAATGATACCAATCGTGAGTCCCTTGATATCACCAAGATCAACAAAATAATCAAGTTCCGATATCATTTGACATAACACTATAAACACACTTTTACATAATCTTTGAGCTTTCTGACATCTTCAAATCACTTTTTTGTATATGATATCCCTTTATGATCGTTCTTTCTTTTTATCTTGTGGGAAGTCGTTTCTCTATAGAGGCCATACGACCACAATTTCTTGGTGTTCTATTCTAGTCGTTGGATGAGAGCTACATCAGTTCTAATTTGCGATATCGGTCCTAGTTGTAGTTCAACTTCTATCTAGCTAATGGGTATATTCATTTAAAACATAGATCATGTGTGTTAAGGTTGGTCTAGTATGTACGCATACGGGTTGTTTCATGGCAAACTTCTTTTGGTCTTAAACCTTGGCTCTTTAGATTTTTTCGTATGAGATTTATCACACCTTCAAGCTATAAACTCATGACAATTACTCTTTTATAATTAAGCCTATTAATAAGTTATTAAAGGAAAATTATACCATCCTAGCTTTTTTGTTTTTTGCAATATCAAAACTTACTAAATCTAAGTTCCTAACACGTTTTCTTCATTTCATATAGACTATAAAATTGTTGACATCAATTTTCCATAAAAAAACTAAAATTAATTTTAAGCAATATTTGTTGTAATGTAAGTTATCATCAATTCTAACCTCCTATTTTGTATTTTATGTGCCGTATATTTAAGAATCAGTTAGAATCAACTTTCACGCTTCTTTTGGAAGTAATATACTTTTACGAATGACCATAAATAAAGTTATATATATCCCTTCTTTCGATTTTTGATATAAAATCATTCACATCCATTAACTAAGGGCCCAACTGGGTTCGAACAAGTGACCTCTTGATCTGCAGTCAAATGCTCTACCACTGAGTGAGCTATGGACCCTTGTGGATGAGAAATTTCTTAGTTTGTTTTTGAATCCAAATAGATATTTAGAATAAAGAAAGTTCGTTTACATTGGAAATGATTTAAGAGTATTCCATATTGTAGGGGGTCAAAGAGTAAATCCTTTCAAAGTTGATTCATATAGAAATTATTAACTTAGAAATAGTACTCCCTCCTTTCTAGGCAAAGAGTCCACTATTCCATTTTGTGAGTTTCACTTAAAGATTTCAATTTCAATAATTAAGGCATAAAAATTTCATTTTATTACTGATGATCTACAAAAAGGTAATTTTTTTACAAAGTGTGATTTTCAAACAGAGACTCTTTGCCCGTACCAGAGAGAGTATATCGTAAGCAAATATTCTAATTGTTAATCTAAACTAGGGATTATAATTATTATTAACAAGGAAACTTTAAGAATTTACTTTAATGGTTGATTCTACAAAAGATGCAACATATTTTAGAATTACGTTTTAAATTAAAAGTCTATTGATATAGAAAACAAAAGAAACATAAAGTAATCATATTCTAAACAAACTAAACCAAAAAGAATCAATGTGGCAACACTTTTAGACAATTGAAGTTCTCATTCATTCTATAATATTTTATGCAGCTTATGTTTAATTAAGAGTTAGATAAGAGACAAATAAATAGTTTTCACGCTTTCTTTGGAAGTGATTTCTCATACTTCTTACTAGATAATAAATATTTTTGATTTTAGAGTCCCAAGGTTCCTAATTTTCTTCAATAATTAGTAGCAGTCAGAACTGCTTTGCTATCAATTGAGAAGTCACTCCTTCAACAGTTTAGTAAAAGTTTCGTTTAGATCATTAATGATGCATATCCGAACAACTATGATAGCAATGATACCAATCGTGAGTCCCTTGATATCACCAAGATCAACAAAATAATCAAGTTCCGATATCATTTGACATAACACTATAAACACACTTTTACATAATCTTTGAGCTTTGACATCTTCAAATCACTTTTTTGTATATGATATCCCTTTATGATCGTTCTTTCTTTTTATCTTGTGGGAAGTCGTTTCTCTATAGAGGCCATACGACCACAATTTCTTGGTGTTCTATTCTAGTCGTTGGATGAGAGCTACATCAGTTTACAGTTTGCGATATCGGTCCTAGTTGTAGTTCAACTTCTATCTAGCTAATGGGTATATTCATTTAAAACATAAATCATGTGTGTTAAGGTTGGTCGGTATGTACGCATGCAGGTTGTTTCATGGCAAACTTCTTTTGGTCTTAAACCTTGGCTCTTTAGATTTTTTCGTATGAGATTTATCACACCTTCAAGCTATAAACTCATGACAATTACTCTTTTATAATTAAGCCTATTAATAAGTTATTAAAGGAAAATTATACCATCCTAGCTTTTTTGTTTTTTGCAATATCAAAACTTACTAAATCTAAGTTCCTAACACGTTTTCTTCATTTCATATAGACTATAAAATTGTTGACATCAATTTTCCATAAAAAAACTAAAATTAATTTTAAGCAATATTTGTTGTAATGTAAGTTATCATCAATTCTAACCTTGTTTTGTACACGACCCGAATTCCAGACCGAACTCAATGCGGAATCCCAAGATCGTTTGTAAAGACAAGACTAAGCTAAGGCGGACAAGCACCCGCTAAGCGTAGTGGTGCGAGAGTCAAAGTTGAACTAACAAACACTAACTTGAGGAATGAATAGCCATAACGGCTGAAAAGCGAATAACCAAAAGCTAAAATCTGCGAGCTTAAATCATAAGTGAGACCAAAGCCTATAATTATAAACTAAGGAATACAAAGTGAGAGGCAGACTATCTCTCGACAAATCTACGACTTCGGCGTGGCCTTAACATTGCTTTTATCTGCACATACAACCCATTCGGCAACTAAGGCCGGGTGAAACATGAGAACTTGACACGATAAAAAAACAACAACTCCAGCGGCTATAACATGCGGAGGAAAATAAATCAACTAAAAGAACAAGATATTCAAATTCTAACAACTAAACCCAAGTCTCACGACTAACGTCGGAATCGGAGATGACAATACCAACAATACTAGAAAGAGTGAGCTAAAGCATGCTGAAATAACAGGAATAACTTCTAAAAGATACAACATTTCGACCAGCGAGTCGGCTCCCAAATAATCACGACAACAAAATACTAACACAATCTACCCAAGTAAAGTCTACATAACTTTACATTAGTATCTCACGAGATAACAAATACAATAATACTAATAACCCCAACTATACTTGGGAAGACCACATGTTATCGATCAAGCTCGAAAACTGCTTCAGCGTACTAACGAGGCACTGCTTCTTTGCAAAAAACTAAGGAAAACAAACACACGAAATGAGTCATAATGACCCGATAAGTTACTAAATGCAATGTATGGCATAGCATGGCGTGGCATGGCATAATGCCAAGCATATATAAACTCATGGCATCTAAATCGTATACCAACAATAAACTTGTATAAGTCAGTCGAGTAACATAAACTTCATAAACTTAAAAAATCACATAGCACCTTATCTTTCATATAAGTGCTCATAATACATAAGGGAAGCTCAGAAGATAGAGAAGATACCCAAATGGTGTCGTTGTGTTGCTCTGCAATACACTTTGCTTATACTTTATCGTGCAACATCGATGCCACAATGCAGATATGTCATCGACTTTCATCGAAAACCACGATTTAGCTAGCAAGCCAATGCGGTACTTATTGTCTGGCGAGAGGGCTACTTCCCCCACTGCGGCCCACGGCGGAGGGGTGTGAGGTCCCAGAGTGCGGCGATCCATAGCGAATCACGAATCTTACGATTCGTATAGGCGTGTCATCGTCTACGACTTATAAAAACCAAATCCAAATAATGCCCGGTGGGCTTTTATGAAATGCACAAGTAGATAATTACTCTCATGCTCAAACAAGAACCAAGACCGATCATAGCGTACATATCAAATCAAGTAGGACATAAGTTCTACACACCAATTTAACAATGCACATATTGTACACATAACAAAACCAACCAACTGTCAGTTAGTCAAGAACCACCTATTGAGGTATTCATAACCCTTTTTCAAGTCACAACCCAATCAAGCGTAGCATATAAGCTCAAGAAATCACAATGTGAGGTCTACTATAGCCCTCTACTCGGGATTAAACCAAAGACCATTATTTAGTCTAAAAACAATCATAAATCCATACTTAGCACATTTATCCTCGCTAAAGGTACAGGACTTGGCAACCATAGTCAGCGGTCATAAGCCTATGTTCGACTTCTTCAAAGCCAATCTCACGGTATCAAAACTAAGCCGTAGTCATAACCTACATAAGAGATGCTTTCATGTGCAGCGACCCAATTCCCCTAAAAAGAGAACTCATTCAAATAATCATTTCTTAAATGTAATACGAGATCATAGGTTGATCTCCATGCTCGTGTCTCAAATGCTAACGAGCACGCCTGAAACAAATCCCCAATAAACCTCTATATCGTGGGAGTCACAAATGGGACACAACTCGAGATGCTCGGGTACTCACGATCAAAACCAACCAAACCCGAACAACTCCCGAAACAACTCGGGCGAAGCAGGAAGGGTGCGACAACGTCAGCCCAGGAGCGACGAATAGACAGGCTTCATTGATCGAGCGAGCAACGAAAAGGAGACTTTTAAGACAAGTCTAAGGGCTAAGAAGAAGCCTAAATACTTCTAGGAAGTTGAATAACAACTAGGGAAATAAGAATCCCAAAGAAGAGAGACGATTACGCGACTCGATTCCCGAACTTCTGTGTTGTTGATAGAGGCGGACCTTATTGTATCTCAAAAACTTCCAAATCATCGATAGACTTAAGGAACACCTCCAACTTGAAGTCTAATGCATCTAAACATGTTAATAAACCATCTTAAAGAGGTCTAGGACCCAAACCCAGAAAAAACCGGGTAGCGAACAAAAGCATAAGCAAACCTTCAATCGCGTCGCATTCGGAGGCTATCGTCGAGTCACGACTTGTGACTTTAGCAAGTCAACAAACTATATGAAGTCTCTTAATAATGTTTTAGTCTTAATATGGTCTCTCAAACACATCTAGACCCTCTACTTAAACCAAGCATGCAGGTCAACAAGGGAAGAAGTGCAAGTATAGCATAAGCCAAGCAGAGATAACGAAGGAGCGGGGTGTCACAAACCTCCTATTTTGTATTTTATGTACCGTATATTTAAGAATCAGTTAGAATCAACTTTCACGCTTCTTTTGGAAGTAATATACTTTTACGAATGACCATAAATAAAGTTATATATATCCCTTCTTTCGATTTTTGATATAAAATCATTCACATCTGTTAACTAAGGGCCAGGGTTCGAACGGTGACCTCTTGATCTGCGGTCAAATGCTCTACCACTGAGCTATGGACCCTTGTGGATGAGAAATTTCTTAGTTTATTTTTGAATCCAAATAGATATTTAGAATAAAGAAAGTTCGTTTACATTGGAAATGATTTAAGAGTATTCCATATTGTAGGGCGTCAAAGTGTAAATCCTTTCAAAGTTGATTCGGATAGAAATTATTAACTTCGAAATAGTACTCCCTCCTTTCTAGCAAAGAGTCCACTATTCCATTTTGTGAGTTTCAGTTAAAGATTTCAATTTCAATAATTAAGGCATAAAAATTTCATTTTATTACTGATGATCTACAAAAAAGGTAATTTTTTTACAAAGTGTGATTTTCAAACAGAGACTCTTTGCCCGTACCAGAGAGAGTATATCGTAAGAAATATTCTAATTGTTAATCTAAACTAGGGATTATAATTATTATTAACAAGGAAACTTTAAGAATTTACTTTAATGGTTGATTCTACAAAAGATGCCACATATTTTATAATTACGTTTTAAATTAAAAGTCTATTGATATAGAAAACAAAAGAAACATAAAGTAATCATATTCTAAACAAACTAAACCAAAAAGAATCAATGTGGCAACACTTTTAGACAATTGAAGTTCTCATTCATTCTATAATATTTTATGCAGCTTGTGTTTAATTAAGAGTTAGATAAGAGACAAATAAATAGTTTTCACACTTTATTTGGAAGTGATTTCTCATACTTCTTACTAGATAATAAGTATTTTCGATTTTAGAGTCCCAAGGTTCCTAATTTTCTTCAATAATTAGTAGCAGTCAGAACTGCTTTGCTATCTATTGAGAAGTCACTCCTTCAACAGTTTAGTAAAAGTTTCGTTTAGATCATTAATGATGCATATCCAACCAACTATGATAGCAATGATAACAATCGTGAGTCCCTTGATATCACCAAGATCAACAAAATAATCAAGTTCCAATATCATTTGACATAACACTATAAACACACTTTTACATAATCTTTGAGCTTTAGAGCATCTTCAAATCACTTTTTTGTATATGATATCCCTCTATGATCGTTCTTTCTTTTTATCTTGTGGGAAGTCGTTTCTCTATAGAGGCCATACGACCACAATTTCTTGGTGTTCTATTCTAGTCCTTGGATGAGAGCTACATCAGTTTACAGTTTGCGATATCGGTCCTAGTTGTAGTTCAACTTCTATCTAGCTAATGGGTATATTCATTTAAAACATAAATCATGTGTGTTAAGGTTGGTCCAGTATGTGGCACGCATCTGAGTTGTTTCATGGCAAACTTCTTTTGGTCTTAAACCTTGGCTCTTTAGATTTTTTCGTATGAGATTTATCACACCTTCAAGCTATAAACTCATGACAATTACTCTTTTATAATTAAGCCTATTAATAAGTTATTAAAGGAAAATTATACCATCCTAGCTTTTTGGTTTTTTCCAATATCAAAACTTACTAAATCTAAGGTCCTAACACGTTTTCTTCATTTCATATAGACTATAAAATTGTTAACATCAATTTTTTATAAAAAAAACTAAAATTAATTTTAAGCAATATTTGTTGTAATGTAAGTTATCATCAATTCTAACCTCCTATTTTGTATTTTATGTACCGTATATTTACGAATCAGTGAGAATCAACACACTTCTTTTGGAAGTAATATACTTTTACGAATGACCATAAATAAAGTTATATATATCCCTTCTTTCGATTTTTGATATAAAATCATTCACATCCATTAACTAAGGGTGTGACGACCCGACCCGGATTCCAACACGAAATCCCAAGGTCGTGCCGCTGGAACTAACTTAATAAGAGGACAAGCACTTGATAAACATTAGTGCTAGTCAAATAGTCGAGCAAACTCGCTCTTAAACATAAACATAACGCCGCACTAAAATACGGTATTTCAAAAATGGAATCAGCGGAAGCAATATAAGAAAAGAAGTCTCAAGCTATGAAGCTCGATACTGACGATAATGAAACCAAGAGAGACATTATCTCTCAAAGGAGGAAACAAAACTCGCGTGCATAACATTGCAGAGCATTTGAACAAACCATCGGCACTCGGTAGGCGTTTCAACAAAGAACCAACCTGATATATCAATTACCCAACGGCTAAAGCATACCGGGGTCAACCAACAACTATAATAAGTAGGATAAAGAAATGCCCCAAAGCTATAAGTGCCCGGGAGACAACTGAAATAAATACGAAACCACGAACAAGGCACGACACAACACGTCGGCCCAAGAAAGAACTAACACAAATACCCAAGTATATACCCTACTGTAAAGTCTAAATAACTTTACAAAATATCGATCTCACAAGAATAGCAAAGTACATGATATCAATGACAATTCTAAAAGGGAACAGGACTCCACAAGCTGCTACTTGGGAGAGTTAGCTGCTACAAACACGAACCACACGATCTAATCTTGATCTATCGATCGGTATGTGCCTTGCCGATCACGATCTACTCGGTCTCAACGCGGCTACCAATTGGCTGCAACTAGAAAACAAAGTACGGAATGAGTCATAATGAGCCAATACGCTACTACAAGAGATATGTAACATACAATTATGTAACATAAAAAATATTCATCATGCCATTTTACAAATGACAGAAAAACCCGTGAAGAGGCGTCGTATCGTTTCGATACTCCACAAGATATCCACTCCTTCTTACTTACTAAACCGTCCAAATGAACCAGGGTGTAATTCCCTGTTCACACACAAATCAAATGAATTAGAAGGTAGTTCCCACAAAACATCATATGCAAGTATATATATATCATCATATATACTAATCAAGCTATTCATATAATCATCGCGTGTAAGGGTGCATATTTATATATATACACCTATATCAGTATGTATATCTCTATATATACATATCAAATCTCTCATAAATATCTCATATATAAGTATGTATATCTCTATATATACATATCAAATCTCTCATACAATCATCATGTATAAGTGTGCATATCTATATATATACACATCAAATCTCTCATATAACATCAGCCCATACAAACATGGTCAATAAGATCTCATGTTCAACTAACACTTTGTTATCACATAAGTGCTCATAGTAAGCCACATAAAGGATAGAGAAGGTACCAAATCACTTTCGTCGTATTGCTCACGCAATCACAAGCATTTAATCATATCGTGCCGGTGATACGTGTTCGGGTATCAAAGTACGAGAGCTCTCTTCTCAGTGCGAGCTCTCTACTCGGGAAAATAGCCCTAGCCAATGTGCTCAATTGGTTACGACAAAGGGCTACTTCCCCAGTAGCTAGCTAGGTGGAGGTGTGTGTGAAACCGAATCCGATGCGGCGATACATTACAATCACGAATCCCATAATTCGTGAAGGCAATGCATCGTCCCACCATCATCATGAAAACTCAAGTAATGCCAGCTGGACTTATATGCAATGCACAAGTAGATGTTTACTTGCTAATTCTCAAGTAGATATAATGATCTACTAAACTCATACGATTATGCACATTGTTACAATAATCACAAAACCATAATAGGAGCTCATTTGAGTCTCTAAATCATAAGTGTCAAGTTGTTCACTCTCTTCGATTCAAGTCCCAAAAGCTAGTAATCTAGTCAAATAGAATATAATTATCATAGGATCTCACCACGATCCTCGTAAGGTTCAATTGTTCCTTAACTTCGACTCGTTGAGTCTTTACTACAATTCCAACCAAATAGAGTTTGAACACCATATGTGTCCCAAGACTCTTTTCTATGTTCTCGTTTGAGGCATAGCAAGGTTCTCATTCCATTTAGGAATCTTGGTTCATGTCCCAAGTCAATTATAAAAGGGAAGCCCAAGTTGATTATTGTGAAATCAAGCTTAGTTCAATTTTGATTCATAATTCCACTTAATAGTAGAATCCAAGTTCACCACAATTCATTAAGCGTAGACAGAAGAAGCAAATACATTCAATATGCTCATAAGTCATATCATAGAAACACATAGAAGAATCAATTCTTGACAAGGTAGGAAATCATGCATTTAGTCATAATATAAAATATACACAGTATTCCATATTCACCTATGAAATTCAACAGAGTCAAAACTTAACCATCAGTCCATTAAGTACTATCCAAGACTACTCCGTTAGTCTCGGATCATGAAGCCATTTACTAAACTCTTCCTAGAGTAGTAACTCATTCAATAACACAAAAGTCGATGGTAGTCAAAGACTTAAGCAACACTAGAGCGGTAATAACCCGTAAGGTCAAACCATACCGGTGAGTCTTAGATAACAACATGGTCATCCTAGCGACTTATACAAGTAGACTCCGTGTATAGAGTACTAAGAAAGCCCCAATCCAAATCTTCGCATAGAATAGTCCTCAAATTCATTATTCAACAAGTAGGTGTTTTTACTCATTAAAGAATCAAGTAGGAATTCGACAAGAGCGAATTCAACACGTCAAGTAGATACATCATTCTACAACATGCTCTCAATTGTGCATTTGCTTCACACAATCACATAAACCACATAAGAACTCGATTGAGTCTTATAATCACTCATATCAAACATGCCCTTCAATCCATCCCAAAGTCACGTAGGCTAATATATTAGTCTAACGCACTACAAACGTCGTAGGGATTGAATGTGGAGTCGGTATTGTTCAATAACTCCTAATCTCAACTCCGGTGAGTTTTACTAAAATTCA
The DNA here is from genome assembly GCA_013146195.2 of Codonopsis lanceolata. Classification (NCBI taxonomy): domain Eukaryota; kingdom Viridiplantae; phylum Streptophyta; class Magnoliopsida; order Asterales; family Campanulaceae; genus Codonopsis; species Codonopsis lanceolata. The sequence continues at coordinate 11,476 of JABEVN020002665.1, forward strand.
ACCAAATAGAGCATTGATACCATATGCATCACATTGCCCTTTCTAAGTTCTCCTTTCATTTAGAACTTCGATAACTAGGCCGTTCATGATCTTAAACTAGCCTTAAACACAATCTCGAGTTTCAAACCCTAGTTTCGGTGATTTTGTTAAACCTTGAATTGAAACATATTCCTTCACAAGAGTTATTCCTAAGCTCATTATAAACAACATTCATGCTTTACAAAATGTCAAAATCACAACTTCATAGAGAATTCATAAAATCCTACACATATTTTATAGGTTGAATTGGAGGATTTGTTTTCACAAAAGATGTTCATAATCATCAATAGAGCAACTATAATGAAGGGGTCATGTCATTTTATTGAACATGAAAATCTCAGGGATTTCTCAATGTACGTTAGTCCTAAGATTAATGGAGGAAAGGTTGATTAGAGCAAGGATTGTTGTAGAGAAGATCGAGGGCTTCGATTTGGCGGTCTCGGTTCATCGATCGGACCACCGGATCTCCGGGAAATGGTCCTTCAAGTTGGAGTGACCTCCATGGACGAAAATGGAGTTTATGCCTCTGAAGTTCAGGTTGTTGTTGATCAACAATGGCTGAATTGGTTGCAAGAGGTTTAAATACTTGCCCACAAAGCCCCCAATCCAAGTGAAGGGTGTTATTTGGCTTCTCATTGGCTATGGCATGTAAGCCATAGATAAAAATGATCTAAGGGCTCACAAGGGTCTTAGAAAAGTCAACAAAGGGGGCTTGGACTCACCAAGGTCGGCCAAGGGGCAAGGGTTCAAGAGTCATTAGCCAAATCCACTCAAAACTCACAAAACCAAATTCTGGAAAACAGACAGTCAATCTTGTAAAATCGACCGAAAATAGCTCACACCTCAAAATGAGGTGATTGTTGATTTTTATGAAACTAGACTCTTTAAACTATAGTTTAGCCTTTTAAATATAGCAATTTGGACTTATATTCATCAAAATATGTCTACTACAAGTTCAAGTACAGAAGCTGATTTCCTGAAAACAGAATTCTGGCACAGCGGTAAGTCAAGACCTAAATGAGGTACTTATACACCTTGGAAAAATACCATATTTTACAGAGAGTATCCTAACATATGTAGGTAAAACATACTAAATTTTTAGAAAATTCTCTTCAGTAGATTGGTACCAGAATTTTCCCGAAGTTCGCCCAAAAACGGACTGAATCTGTGAAGTAATTTGTTGGTCATCTTATTTCCAAATGCAACAAGTCTATGAACAATGATTATGCAAGCATGGGAAATACTAGTACACTTGGTTTAGAACTTAAATGAACTTCTCGCAAGTTTAAAGCACAAAAAATACAAGCAACGAAGGCAATCGAGAAACCACAAGGCTCAAGCGAAGCAACAATGCTTCTAAACTATCAACCAAGCATACAACAACTAAGATGAACATTGTAAATCTTATATGCAAGGTACTAAGACTCCAATGAGACTTATTTAGGTGCTATCATGTTAAGATAAACACTCGACGCATTAACAACAAAGCATGCAACACGAGAAAGTCAAATACACGAAGGTTCGGGGTCTTACAAAAAACAAATCAAAGGTACGCTACCCTGAGTCTGCTACCCCTGAGGAGTAGGAGCACTACTACCACGACTTTCAGATGGACACCTATTACGTCACACTGCTGCGCCTATTCGACCACCATTGTGGCGGTTGCCACGATAGCGGGCAATTCCCGGAAGGCCGACCTCTGGGGGTGGCTGACGAAGCTAGCTGGCGACAAGCTTACACTGTGCTCCTCAATGTCCCGTTTAATCTCATAAGCACGATCCACCGCACTCCGGTAATCTGGCAACTGTAGAGATAACAACTATTTCCTATACTCGGTCTTCAACCCTTTCATGAACCTATGGGTCATGTGTTTTTCATCCAGTACCAGATGTGCACAATAATAGGATAACTCAGTAAATTTAGAAGAATACTGAGCTACAAACATAGATCCCTGCTCTAGCTCGTGGCAGTCTTTCTCTCTCCGCTGTCTAACCACATTAGGCACATAAGAAGCCCTAAACTCTGTCTCAAAGTTAGGCCACACCTGTGCCACCCGGTCCATCTCCCAACTAGCATGTAGAACTTCCCACCAATGATTGGCGGCTCCTCTCAGCTTATAAACAGCTAACACCACCTTCTCTTCATATGTGCAGTCTAGAGCAGCAAAGATCTTTTTCAAATCCTCTAGCCATAACTCTGCTATACTAGCATCCGCCTCTCCCTTAAAATATGGAGGCTTCATCTTCAAGAACCTCTCTAGAACATCATTATTTCGTGCTCTAGCTTTCGGTGGTATAACATTACGTGGTGGCGACCCTCTGCCTCTTGTTACGGGGTGGTGGTGGAGGTACATTCGACCACGGCCAAGGCGAGCCATCTCGGTCATAAACTCCATCATGCGGTGATACATATTCGCCATCGAGCATTCATATCAAGCTGGACCTTGTGGTGGAGGTGGCAGCTGCACTTTAGGCTCATCGAGGAACTCTCTGGTGCGCCTGCCTGCCGCACTCGCCCGGTTCTTCTAGGACCCACCATTAAACACCTATAAGAATTCACTCAGCGTTAGAATATCACACAAGAAACTAACCCACGTAGGCCATGGAACCTATCTGGCCGAAGCTACTATAAATAAGCTTTGATACCAGTGTGGCGGCTGGGTCGACCACATTAAACACATAAACATGGAAGATAAACTAACACGCCAAGATCTAACACGCCTCGGCACCAAAAGGAATTTTAAAAACATTTCTGATATAACGGTTAAGCAATTAAACCAAGTCATCGGCGACACTACATGCAGGCGAAGCTAGCGGTTAATGGACAAGAATTAAATAAGAGCTAATAGGATGCTCGGCGGAAGACTTATACGTAGTGAACTAACCAACATGATAACCGAACCTCGGCTTAAACAATGTCGGCATCAAAAGGGATTACAAGTACTACAAGTGATAAAACAACAAGTAGCTAAATAAAGGAAGCAAATACAAGTTCTATACATATTCCTAAGAATAGTCTAAATGCTTGCTTTAAAACCCATCGTCCTTGCCAAATTACAAAAGAAATGAAGAGGACGTCTAAACCACCTCTTCAACGGCAACTTCGGACCAAAAGAGGAATAGATGATACACGAACACTGCAAGCCTCAACGAGAAGGACCTGCTTTGCTAGGATCTAAAGCAGTAAAGGGGAAAGGGTAAGTTATAAAGACTTGTAAGTTATCAATCATGCATGTCAAGACAATATGCAACATACAAGGCAAGATATCATCACATAAGCATATAGATCATATATCCAAGATGCACATTGTTTCACATAGGTGCTTGTAATTAAATCACATAGGATAAGGATATATGGAGAGCGGGGTGCCACTCGTAGTTCACGCATACAAGCGTTATCTAGAATGTGAGGTGTCGGATGGTTGTGAATAAATCGACCTTCCGAGGAGATGCTCGGGATAGACACACCAATGCGCTCTAATGGTTACAACAAAGGGGCTACTTCCCCACTGTGGCCACAGTGGAGGCGTGTGTGTACAAGGATAAGTATGCCAGCTGGACTCATGCAAATTCCAAGTGATGTTTACTTAACAAATTCTCAAGTAGAGAACGAGGTCGACAAGAGCAATCTCGTTCATGACAAGTAATTATTCTCATCAATAAATCAAGTAGGATTGAGTTCGACAAGAGCGAACTTAACATGTAAAATAGGCATTCCATTATGTAACATCTATAATCAAGTATGGTAGTCAATCCAATTCAAGTGTCTAGAATTATTATTCTTAGTGAAACATACTTAGAACGTCGTATACGTAGGGATTGATCATTGAGCTGGTATTGTTCAATGGCTCACTAAAATTGTGACGACCCGACCCGAACTCCTGTGACGCCCCGCTCCTTCGTTATCTCGGTTTGCGTGCTATACTTGCACTTCTTCCTTTGTTGACTGCATGCTTGGTTGGCGAGAGGGTCTAGATGTGTTGGAGAGACCATATTAAGACCGAAACATTATTAAGAGACTCCATATAGTTGTTGACTTGTTAAAGTCACAAGTCGTGACTTCGGCGATAGTCGAATGCGATTGATTGAGGTTTGCTTGCGTTTTGTGTTCGTGACCTCGGTTTGGGTCCTAGACCTCTTTAAGATTGTTTATTAACATGTTTAGATGTGTTAGACTTCGAGTTGGAGGTATTCCCTAAGTCTAGCGATGATTTGGAAGTTTTGGAGATAGCGTTCGTCTCTATCGCGTAGTTCGGGAATCGAGTCGCGTAATCGCCTCTCCTTTGGGATTCTTATTTCCCTAAGTTGTTATTCCACTTCCTAGAAGTATTTAAGCTTCTTCATTAGCCCTTAGACTTGCCTTAAAAGTCTCCTTTCATTGCTCGTTTGATTTCGAGTTCATTCGTCGTTAGGTTGCACGTTGTTGCACCGCTTCGGTTTCGCTCCGAGTTGTTTCGGGAGTTGTTCGGTGTGTTTTAGACTTGTTTTTGAGTTGGGTTAGACCTTAGAATGGTTGCCCATAAGTTTGGGATCATTTAGATCAAGTTTAGACCAAGTTTTTGGAGGTTCGGGGGAGGCGCCGCCTGCATGGAGTGAGGCGCCCGCCTCAAATCTTGAGAGCAATCCTTTGTGCGACCAAGTGGCGGCATGGGATGGGGTGAGCGCCCGCCTCAGCCAGCTGTGCGGATTTTTCTTCCCTTTTTTGAGTTGTGGCGTGTTTTACCTATTCTACCCTCATTAAACCCCCTCCCGAACCCTTCCTAACCTCTCATACTTAACCCTAAACATGTCCTAACATTATTTAGAAGTTAGTTAAGGTTAGATTTGTGTTTGATTATCCCTAATCTCCACTAATTGCACTTGAGAAATGTCCCTTGTGCCCTTCTTATTTTGGGGGTATAAATACCCAAACCCCTTCACCATTTACTGAAAACTCTTCATTTCTTCCTCTCCCACATACGTATTATAGAGAGAGAGACTCCATGGGAGACTCTTGAGCCCTAGCTTCTTCTCCCTTCGATCCTAGACGATCCGACCACCCGATTTCCTTCAAACTTCGGATTCTTGAAGCCCTCGACGAGTAGAACGACTTCACCGATCGGATTTGTGTTCTCTTGAGTTTTCACTCAAGCTAGGTAAGTTACTTCCCTTTGATTTTTGGTTCATTGGCCCTAAGGAAAACAATCTATATGCTATTTGTGGGCAATGAACACTTGTATGCTATGTTTGCCCAATTTGGGGATTTTTGGAAGTATGAATTTGTTAAGAGCATTTGTAGAGTGATTTCTATGATTGTTGAATATGCTATTACTCTTCATTTTGTGTTTCTAGGCTTGAGCATGCTAGAAATCATGCCTATATGCTATTTGGGTTTAATGTGGAATTAGGCCTATGGTTGGGACTTTGGGATGTATGAACTCACATGATATCATGAGTAGGAACATTTAAGTGGGATTATGAGATTTATAAATTGGGTTTTGATTCATGTTGGGATTTTTGTTGTGAATTTTAGGGCTTGAGAACTTAAGCCCGAATTATCGGATATATTGTTGTTAAATAAAGTGGGTATTAGTGTTGACATGGATGAAAGGTCTAAGGATGAAACTTAGTATTTAGACTCAACGGAGTCGAGATAAGTTCACTAGAGTGTTAATGAACTCGGGTTGAATCCCTACGATATTTGGGTTTTGATTGATTATGATTATGATGAATTCTTGGATTTTAGGCTTGAGAAATAAGCCCGGATTAGTTTTGGGATAATTTCTATAAACTTGAATGATGCGCTAAGTTTGGGTTGTATGAAATGTGTATTTAATGAAATGCGATATTAAGACTCAATAGAGTTGTTATAGGTTCAATATTATGTTGGTGAGCCTTAGGTTTAAGCCCACGATGTTCGGGTTTGGTTGGTTGTGATTGTGAGTACCCGAGCATCTTGAATTGTGTCCCATTTGTGACACCCATGACATAGAAGCTTATCGGTGATTTAATTAGGGCGTGCTCGTAGAGCACGGAGCATTAGAGATCAACCTATGATCTCGTATTACCTTAAGAAATGATTATTTGAATGAGTTCTCTCTTAGAATTTGGTCGGCGTGCACATGAAAGCACTTGCAAGAATATGACCACGGCTTAATTTTAGTACCCTTGAGATTGGTTTGTGAATGTCGGGTATGTATGACAATTGGGACTATGGTTGAGTCCTGTGTGCCTTTAAGCAACGCCAAAAATGCTAAGTCTTGATTTATGATTGTTCTTAGACTAAAGTGATAGTCTTTGGTTTGATCTCGGTAGAGGGTTATATAGAGACCTCACATTGTGATTTCTTGAGCTTATATGCTACTTTCGATTTGGTGATGACTTGAGGATTATGAGTACCTCATTATGTGGTTCTTTGACTAAACTTATAAGTTGGTTGAATTTGTTAAGTATGTGCAAATATGTGCATTGTTGAAATTGTGTGTGTAGAGCTTATGTCCTACTTGATTTGGTATGCCCGCTATGGTCGGTCTTGGTTCTTGTTTGAGCATGAGAGTAATTATCTACTTGTGCATTGCATTGAGTCCAACTGGCATTAATTGGTTTGTTATTCAAGTCGGCGGGACGATGCACGCCTTCACGAATTATGGGATTCGTGCTCGCTATGGATCGCCGCACTGACTCCACACACACCTCCACCGCTTGGCGCATGGGAAGTAGCCCCTTTCGCCGTACGCTAAGTGCCGCATTGGCTTGCTATTGAGATCGAGTGCGACTCGACGATAGTCGATGAATTCACATAACATCGATGGCACGAACTAGTAACATTGTGTATTGCGTGAGCAACACAACGAGCAATTTGGGTATCTTCTCTATCCCTTATGTGGGTTACTATGAGCACTTATGTGAAAAATAATGTGCTATATGATTTATGAAGTTTATGCTACTCGATGACTTAATACAAGGTGATATTGTTGGTATACGATTAAGATGCCATGATTTTATATATGTTGTGCATTATACCATGCCACGCCATGCTATGCCATACATTGCATTTAGTAACTTATTGGGTCATTATGACTCATTTAGGTGTTTTGTTTTCCTTAGTTTTTGCAGGATCCCGTTAGTACGGCGTGGCGGCTTCGGATAGTGATTCCTAGAAGGTGGTCTTCCTGCTTTAAGCTTGGGTTATTATTATTAGTTATTTTGTATTTGTGAGACACGATTGTAAAGTTATGTAGACTTTACTTGGGTAGATTATGTTAGTATTTTGTTATTGTATTATTTTGGTAGCCGACTGGTGCCTGGTCGAGCCGTTGTATCTCTTATGAGTTGTTCCTTCTATTATTCCGAGCATGCTTTAGCTCACTGCTCTAGTATCGTTGGTATTGCTTTAGCCTCCGACGACTTTAGTCTTGAGACATTGGTTTAGTGGTTAGTACTTTATCTCTTACTCTTTTAGTTGATGTATTCCTCGCATGTTATAGCCAGAGTAGGTGCTATCGTTGTTCTTGTGCTTCGCCGGCCTTAAAGGTTGCCGATGGTTGTTGTCCGTGGCGCAATGTTGGCCACGCGAGTCGTAGATTTGTCGAGAGATAGTCGCTCTCAGCCTTGTATTCCTTAGTTTATAATTATAGGCTTTGGTCCCACTTATGATTTGCTTCCGTATTTTAGTTTTTGGTTATTCGATTTTGCCGTTATGGCTTTACATTCCTCAAGTTTAGAGTTTGTTGGTTCAACTCTTGACTCGCACCACTACGCTTAGCGGGTGCTTGTCCATCTTTTAGCTTGTCTTGACGGCACGACCTTGGGATTCCGCATTGGGTAGTAAATCCCGGTCGGGTCGCCAGCTTGGTATCGAGCTGTTAGGTTAGCTATTTCGCCAGATAGGTTCCTTGGCCTAGTTTGGGTTGGGTTTGTTGTTGAGTTATTAACGCCCGATGTGTTCTTTGTAGGCGTATTATGTCGATTTTGGCGTGGAGCTAGTTCTAGTAGACCGTTGGTTCTCGGGTACAAACCTGTTAGCGGCATTATTTAGAGAGGGATGAATGTTACGGATCCGCGTGTGACTCCTCGGCAGATGTTTGGGATGGAAGACAATTCCTATCATTCTTCTGCGAGATTCTCAAGTTGGAACCCGAGCCTGATGGAGGACCCGACGCTTAAAGCGTAACTTTGATAGAAAGCATGAGAAGACTCATGGGTTGTACGTCAAGAGATAAGCACTAGCAGTTGTTTAAATTAATCATGCGGTCAATTATTGTGGCATGTGTTACGAGACAGTTGGAGCATAACCATGGAGGCCTCTAGTACGTGAAAACTTCACGATGGAGTTTATGGCGCGCTTCATTCCCAGTAGTAGTTCAGAAAGAAGAGAAGGAATTCATGACATTAGAACAAGGAGCTATGACTTGCATTCAAGATTCAAAAAGTTCACGGAGTTGGCTCGCATCGTGGTTACTTAGTACCGATGAGGCTAGGAAGACCCAACGGTTTGTGAAGGGTCTAAAAATGAAATATCGAGGCGCATTCGCTACAACTTACGGATTACCGAAGGGTCGCGGATCGTGCAGTATGCAATGGAGTTGACATCGAGGAGTACGCAAAAGATAGCCTCGAGTACTATTAGGCAATGATAAGAGGGCAGCAAAGACCACGTAAAGTTAATCAAGAAATCACACGCATCGTAGATCTGAAAGGACGCTCCTACCTCTAGCCTGGAGACGACGAGGCGGCGAGTTATGTAATTTTTGTATGAGACGTACCGAGAACGTATGTCGGGTAAAGTGAAAGTGTTTCGCTTGCGTGGATCATGTTCGTAGGATTGCCCGAAGATGAGGGTTAATCGCTGGGAGTACTAGTCAACAATTCAAAGGGCTCAAGAGATTGTGACAAATTTCTAGAGTTTGAAGCAAGCACGCTGGCTGTTGGTCGTCATGAGTTTTGAGACCTATCCGAAATAAAGGTGTGCATTCTTGTATATATATACGTAAATTATATCAAGCATTACTATTACCCTTATTATGAGTACACGTTTTTAACCGAGCTCATGTGCATTCATACATACATTATAGTGTATTGTGTAATATTGGTTATTTGCTTGATCGAATAATACCCCAACGTGAGATAGATATATGACATGGTTTGTTTGTAAATTACCCAGAGGTAATCGCACATGGTGTATGGATCCTGTTTAGTCTATATATATATATAAGACTATGTTATGTGTAGAGTTGTGGTTTCTTTTTGGGATTATGTATAAGGGCCATAGTAT
>JABEVN020002666.1:0-20754 GCA_013146195.2 Codonopsis lanceolata
AAAAAAAATATTAAACAGGACCAACTACTTTATTTGGAGTGAGAGAGCCGTGAAAGCTTGATCTGGCGATAGCTGAGTTGATACTTAAGCCTCCATTCTCTTGTGTAGATTTGACGTAAATACTTTGATATACACGTTGTATGTAAAGAAATTGGTAAAAACCAATTTTGATACACTGTTGTACCTTCTATAAGGGACTTGTTTTAGCCTAACCAATATCTCTCGAGACCTATAGTAACGCATTTGTGTAAAGTACTTATTGACTGAGTTTCCGCCATCACTTTGTAGTTCTAGTTATACACATCTATTAAAAAACTAACTAAAACTACCTGATGAGTATAACTAGAACTTCTAACACAACTCATCCATAAAAAGATAGTGTATGACTCATTGACCCTATTGTATATCACAAAAACAATGGACGAGGCGGTCTCTCTCGGATTAAGCACCGAAATATGTTGATTTTTTTTTTGATTTTCTAAAAATGTCCTCAAGCCTGAAAGCTTAAAACTAATCCGCAAAGCCGGGTTCCTACCATATGTTGAATGTGATCACACATGTGGACTGGTCACCCCATGTGGTTGAATAGTATGTGGCTACCATTTAATTGCATTTCAAACCATATACTGAGTTAACAAAGTCTTCTATACAATGGAAATTTCACAAAAAGTTTATTTATTTATTTTGAAAACAGAACAAACAAACAATTAATCACTTCTTGTTATGAAGAAATGCAAAAAGTCAAATGGAGTATTTAATGTGAACTATTGCATTGTGGAAAAAAGGGAAGATATGTTACTGCTAGAAATTATTGTTATCGATGGTTCGATTATAAATACTGAAAATCGTAAAGTTATTTGATAATCTCTTCAGCGCTGTATAAAAAGGTTTTTTTTTTCTCTCTCTCTCTCTCTCTCGCTCTCTCTTTCTCTTTCTCTTTCTAATACACTTTGTCATAAGTTTATGGTTATTTTATAACACTTCTGATATTTTCATCAAAGAATGCATTTTTACTTTTGTCATCTCTTTTTTCACTACTATAACTAAAATAAGCTGTTAAAAATCATGTAACTCCCAAGAAATATTTCTCTACCGCTAAAATGAAGCATCATGAAAGTAAACTATTTCTATAATTGGTACTTCATGCTCCATTTTCATAGATAGTATCTGTGCACGTGCCATAGGCACGGTGTTTGTATGAGATCGATTCAGTTGATGTTTGGGATAAACAAATCTCATAACTGATGGGGTAATTCAAACAAAACCCACAACTGAAGGTTTTATATGTAATTGTAGAGACGGTAATTCAAATAAAACTTATAAATGAGGCTTATATGCAACTCACATACTTAAAGATTAATCTAAACCGCCAGTTGTGTTTGACATAATTCGATCATGACCGCCAGTTATAACATGGGAGCTCTTTTATAATATAGATTACGACACAAATCCGTACAATAATAAATCCATAAACCAAAGCACATAATACGAAAAGCTATTACATTGGCGATTTAATGATTTGGTTTGTTGATTTTAGACTATTTATCTATGTGTTTCCACCAACTTTCTTTCTATCTCTTTTACGTTTTATTTAATTATTAACACTTCCGTTCTAAAATATATAATGTTTTAGCAAAAAACATTTATTCCAAAATAAATGATGTTTACGATTTCAAGAAAATATTTATCTGTATTTAGTCAAAACTACCCTTATTTACTATGTTCAAATTAAATGATGTGTAATTGTGTAAAGAGGGTTGATGAGTCGAAAGAGAAAAATACTAGTACAACTTAAATACAATAAATGATCTTAAATAAGGGTGTATTAGTCTTTTTATAATTTATCTTAATCAGTGTGTAAATTGCTAAACATCATTTATTTTGAGACAAATGTATTATAAAAGAAAATTCAAAGCCTCAAAATTAAATCAATAAATCATGAAGTAAAAAACACCATAAATTCAAGTCAAGGAAAATAATAGTTTTTTGTTAGGTGTGAAAATTGCTAGGATGGTTCCAAGTCTCCAAGTCAAGTTCCAATTGTAGGATCGTTCCAAGTCTCCAAGTCAATATCAAATTGCTAGGTTGGTTCCAAATCATTGATTCCAAGTCAACTTAAACATATATTTCCATATATATCTAAAATTGTTAAAACATCATTATTGAAAAGGGAGAGACTCCACAACAATTACTCCCTCAATTTCAAGCAAAATTAAGTGATGTTATTTTAAGAGTTAACTTTTAAAAATTATGTTTACGTTTTTTATAATATTTTATCTTTACCATTCACTTATGCTGTAATCACATTGCTTGTATTTTAAGTATTTTTGTAATTTGGACCAACTCCAATGATATTAATATATCTTCTTAATAATTAGATTTTTCAAACGTGAACTCTTTAGGTGTGATGAGGACATCCCCAACAACAACTCAACACCGATGCCGACAACCATTGGACCGGTCACAAGAGCTCGAGCCAAGAAAATCCGTGAAGAAGTCAATGGCTTGGTTAGGTGAGACAATGGAAATGGAAGAGCGAGCAATGAGCCATGAAGAAGACCCCAAGGGTCAGGAAGGCTGTGAGCGTGATCCAAGTCAAGAAGGATGAATTCATGCCTTGTTGCGCGAGCAAACATTACGGAAGGCTTGCGGGCCTTGAAGGTCATCAGGGCTTGCGGCAAGGTCAAGTGATTTTCGGCCCGACTTTACTGCCGACCGTTGCGGACCTTGTCAGAGGAACTTGCGGCAAGTCCCGGCTTTCGGTTTTGTTAATTAGGGTTTTCTGCTAAACTTTACCCTAATTCAGTAGTACGACTTTTCAGCCTAGTTTAGGTATAAATAGGGGTTTTCTTTCATTGAACAGACAGTTTATGAGATTGTTATTTTGTGAGTTTTATCAAAACTTCTTGGTTCTTCTTGAACTATTGAGAGAATATACAGGTGTGAAGCTTGTGTGTTTGATCTTGACTTATCAATTGATTCATCCATATCAATTGTGGTGTCTATCACTATACTTAGGTTCTCCAATTGCTTCGATTGCGGGTTGCGGTGTACATGCCAAGGTTCTGTCGTGCTAATTGTTGGGTCGAGGTGTCATCCCATGAGCATCCTTCGATCCAGCTTCTTGGCGTGTGTAAATCGCTCTTCAACGAAGCCTTCAGAAGATCGTATCATTTTGGTATCGGAGCAAGGTTCGTCCATAATCTATCACGTGTCTTTAAATTGTTCTTAGTGTTAGTTATGTTTCTTTCTCTTCTTCCTTGAACTAGGATCATCAATCCTACGTTTGTTCTTCATATTCGTGTTTTGTTTGTTCTACAAAAAAAAATTTCTAGACTTCCTTGCAAAAAAAAAATTAAATTTGAGACAAAAAAAAAAAAGTCTCGACAAAAAATTTCTAGGGGAGAAAAGAAGAATACCTTACGGTGACCGGTGAATTGAAGGTTAGTGATACAAAAAAAATTCCAAAATTCTTGTTCACGTTCTTGTTCATCGCTTGTTCATCATCTCGTTTGGGATACGGTTTTTGAGACATTTTATACGGTTTTATTTACACAAAAATATTTTGGATCAAATTGTGGATTCGAAAATTGAATATTCGATCAAAAGCTTTCTATAGTGCATGCGTCTTCGTTTCTTCAAATTTCTTACTCTGAATTAATTCTCTATCGTTATCGATTGTTGAGTCTTGTGTTGAACTACCACTTGATTTGCACTTGTTAATACTTGATAGTTCTTTTAGAACCCTAAAGTTTTGATTTGAGTGATTAAATCTTTTGTGTGATACAGTGGAGAGATACACGTAAGGGGAGTTTTGTGAGAATTAAAAATGGCAAATGATAAATAAATTGTTCATGGAAGCCATGATGGCTAAAATGGAAAAGATGATGAGGGAGCAAAAGGAGGAGATGCATGAGGTGATGGGTAAGATGAGTGAGGAGTTTAATGAAAAACTTGATGTGATAGGTAGTGCAGTAAGTAAGAGCAAAGCAAAGTCAGTTGAACCTAAGCGTAATCTAGGAGGAAGAGTTTGAGGGAGAAAATTGGGACTCAAATGATAGGAGAGCGAGGAATAGATGGGGAGGAAATAGAGAAATAATACTTGAGGAATGGGATAAAATTGAAGGTGCCTACTTTCACGGGTAAAAATGATCGAATTATACCTAGAGTGGGAGATGAAGATGGAGAGAATATTTGGGTGCCATAACTATCTGACTTGAAGAAAGTCAAACTAGCCGCCATTGAATTTTCAGACTATCTTTGCGGTTTGGTGGGAAAAGATGAGGGTGGATAGAGCGAGATATAGGGAACCTCGAGTTGAGACTTGGGAGGAGATGAAAAGATTAATGAGGAAAGCGGTACATACCATCTCATTATTATAGGGGACCTACACCAACGAAACTACAGACCTTGAGGCAAGGTACTAAGAGTGTAGAGGAGTACTACAAGGAGATGGAGGTTGCTATGATTAGGGCACACATAGAGGAGGATAGTGAGGCGACCATGGCACGTTTTCTAATGGGGTTGAATAAGGAGATTGCCAATGTAGTGGAGTTGCGATCGTATGTTGACATTAATGAATTAGTTCAAAATCCATTAAAGTGGAGCAACAACACAAGAGAAGGGGGTAATGCGGGTTTTCCCTAACTCTAATTGGAAGTGTAATTATGGAAGTCAAAGGGAAGATAAAGCGGTTGTGAAGTCTAGGTTTGAAACACCAAAGGTTACGACATCTACACCTACTTCTACTTCAAAACCGAACACGCTAGAACCAAGGCGAGACGTTCGATGTTACAAGTGTCAGGTATGGGGCAGCCACCTTTGCCAATGAGGTGTGTGAACAAGAAGGTGATGGTTATGAGGGAGAATGGAGAGTTCTCATCTGAGGATGAGGTGGAGGCGTGTTCACAAATACCACCTTTTGAGGAGGTTGAGGAGGAGATAGTAGATAGGGTGAGTTTGGTGACTAGGAGGGTAATGAATGTCCAAGTTAGAGAGGAGGATGAGACTTTGCAAAGGGAGAACATATTTCATACTCGTTGTCAGGTGAAGGGTAGAAATTGTGGAGTGATCATAGATGGGGGTAGTTGCACTAATGTGGCTAGTACTACCATGGTTCTGAAGTGGAGTTACCTTTGATTAGACATCAGAAACCATACAAATTGCAATGGTTGAATGATAGTGGAGAGGTGAAGGTGAATAAGCAAGTGATGGTACAATTCAGAATTGGGAGATATGAGGATGAGGTGTTATGTGATGTGGTGCCTATGCAGGCTAGTCATATGTTGCTAGGGAGGCCTTGGCAGTTTGATAGGAAAGTTCACCATGATGGGTACACAAACAAGTACTCATTCGTTTTCAACAATAAACATTTCATACTTGCACCACTTTCTCCAAAGCAAGTGTATGAAGATCAGCTTAGTATACAAAAGAGTGCGGCTTGTGAGGGAAAGAACATAGAGATAAAAGAAGTCGAGACAAAGGAGAGATGAGAGAAAACAAGAGTGAGGGGCTGGTGAAAACATGAGAGTTAGTAGTGAGATAGCCAGGCAAAAGGAGAGCAAAGTGAGCAATAAAAATATAAAAGAGAGAAATGAGGGGAAAAACCAAGAGCGAAAAGATAAGAGTTTCTTTGCTAGGGCAAGTGAGGTAAAAAAGGCAATGTTTCTTAACAAGCCTATGATCGTACTTATGTATCGAGAGGCAAATCTGAGTACTAATGATGATTTACTTAATGCTTTGCCTAGTTGTATATCTCATGTCATACTGGGTTTATGAGGACGTGTTTCTGAAGAGATTAAGTGGGTTACCTCCGGTTAGAGGTATTGAACATCAGATTGATTTTGTACAGGCGCATCAATTCCTAACTCCAGGCCGATATAGAAGTAATCCCGAGGAAACTAAGGAGCTTCAAAGGCAAGTTGATGAGCTCTTGATCAAAGGACAAATAAAGGAGAGCATGAGTCCTTGTGCAGTACCAGTCTTGTTGGTACCAAAGAAAGATGGATCTTGGAGGATGTGCGTGGATTGTCGAGCCATAAATAACATCACGGTAAAGTATCGCTTTCCTATTCCTAGGTTAGAGGATATGCTTGATGAATTGCATGGTGCTCGATATTTTACAAAACTTGATTTAAAACAAGGATACCATCAGTTAGGATTAAAGAGGAGATGAGTGGAAAACCACTTTTAAGACTAAACATGGATTGTATGAATGGTTAGTTATGCCTTTTGGGTTAACTAATGCACCTAGTACCTTCATGAGATTAATGAACCACATCCTACGTGCATACATTGGTATATTTGTAGTAGTATACTTTGATGACATTTTGATTTATAGCAAAGACTTGGATGAGCATGTTAATCATTTGAAATCTGTTTTAGATGTTTTGTGAAAGAAAAGTTGTTTGCTAATCTTAAAAGTGTACTTTTTGCACGGATAGTTTGGTTTTCCTTGGCTTTGTTGTTAGTTCACGGGAATTCAAAGTTGATGAAGAAAAGGTGAGAGCTATACAAGAATGGAAGAGCCCAGCGAATGTTGGAGAAGTTCGTAGTTTTCATGGACTTGCTAGTTTCTATAGAAGGTTCGTGAAAGATTTCAGCGATATTGCTTGCTCCTTGACCGAGGTAATAAAGAAGAGTGTGGGATTTAAGTGGGGAGAAGAACAAGAGAAAGCGTTAAGTGACTGCTCGAGGAAAGATTGACAAATGCACCACTTCTTGTCTACCAAATTTTGAAAAGCATTTGAGATAGAGTGTGATGCATCCGGCATTGGAATTGGAGCGATCTTGATGCAAGAGAACCAATGGTAGACATTCAATAGCATTCTTCATGAAGTTAAGTGGGGCATCGTTGAATTACCCTACTACGACAAAGGAGTTATATGCATTGGTGCGAAGCTTTAGAGACATGGCAACAACCGTGGCCTAAGGAGTTTGTCATTCACACGGATCATGAGACATTGAAGCATTTAAAGGGACAACACAAGCTGAACCGACGACATGCAAGATGGATGGAATTCATCGAAGCGTTTCCTTCGTCATCCGGTACAAGAAGGTAAAGAGAATGTGGTAGCCGCGCCCTTTCTCGAAGGTACACTTTAATTTACGTGTTAGATGCTAGAGTTCTAGGATTCGAACATATTAAGCAATTGTATCATGATGACCTTGATTTTAATGAAGAGTATAAAAATTGTGAGAGATTGCATGTGGCAAGTACTATAGGTATGAGGATTTTACGTTTAGAGGATAAACTTTGTATACCTCATTGTTCCTTGAGAGACTTGCTAGTGAAAGAATCCCATGGTGGGGATTAATGGGTCATTTTGGGGTGGCTAAGACTTTGTCAATTCTGCAAGAACATTTCTTTTGGCCATACATGAAAGAGATGTAGAAATTTGTGGGAGGTGTGTGACTTGCTTACAAGCTAAGTCGAAGGGTGCAATCCCATGGGTTGTACATGCCTACTGCTATTCCGTAACATCCTTGGGTGGATATATCCATGGACTTTGTGTTAGGGATGCCTAGAACCAAACATGGGAGTGATTCTATATTTGTGATAGTTGATAGGTTTTCGAAAATGGCACACTTTGTACCTTGTCATAAAAGCGATGATGCTTCACATATTCTTGAATTTATTCTTTCGTGAAATTGTTAGACTCCATGGCATGCCTAGGACTATCGTTTCCGATAGAGACTCCAAGTTCCTTAGCTACTTTTGGAAGACCTTGTGGGGTAAGCAGTGCAGCTGTTATTTTCTACTACATGTCACCCCCAAGCCCGATGGTCAAGCGGAAGTTGTCAATAGGACATTATCTGCATTATTACGTTCTATACTTTCTAAGAATTTAAAAGCTTGGGAAGACTGTTTGCCTCATATTGAGTTTGCATATAATAGAAGCTGTTCATTCGACCACTAAATATTCTCCATTTGAAATTGTTTATGGTTTTAATCCGCTAACTCCTTTGGATCTATCACCATTACATTTTACGAGTTTGTGAATTTAGATGGCAAAGCAAAGCAGAATTTGTTAGAAAGTTGCATGAGAAGGCAAGGCTCAACATTGAAGCGAAGGAGGGAGGAACAATCGCAAAACAAGCCAACAAGGGAAAGAAACACTTGGTGTTTGAACCGGGTGATTGGGTTTGGTTGCATATGAAAGAAAGATTTCCCAACGGTGGAAGTCCAAGTTGATGCCAAGAGGCGATGGACCATTTCAAGTCTTTGGAGCGAATCAATGACAATGCTTACAAATTGGATCTTCCGGTGAGTATAATGTTAGTGTTACTTTTAATGTTCTTGATTTGCGTCAGTATGATGTAGGTGATTTGAGGACAAATCCTTTTCAAGAGGGAGGAATGATGAGGACATCCCAACAACAACAACTCAACACCGATGCCGACAACCATTGGACCGGTCACAAGAGCTCGAGCCAAGAAAATCTGTGAAGAAGTCAATGGCTTGGTTCGTGAGAAAATGGAAATGGAAGAACGAGCAATGAGCCATGAAGAGAAGACCCCAAAGGGTCAAAGGAAGCTGCTAAGCGTGATCCAAGTCAAGAATGATGAATTCATGCCTTGTTATTACAGCGAGCAAACATTCGGAAGGCTTGCGGGGCGCAAAGGTCATCACGAGCTTGCGGCCGCAAGGTCAAGTGATTTTCGGCCCGACTTTTGCCGACCTTGCGGACGCAAGGTGTCATGGGGCTTGTGACCGAAGATCCCCGAACCGCCGTTTTTCGTTTTGTTAATTAGGGTTTTATGCTAAACTTTACCCTAATTCAGTAGTACGACTTTTCAGCCTAGTTTAGGTATAAATAGGGGTTTTCTTTCATTGAACAGACAGTTTATGAGATTGTTATTTTGTGAGTTTTATCAAAACTTCTTGGTTCTTCTTGAACTATTGAGAGAATATACAGGTGTGAAGCTTGTGTGTTTGATCTTGACTTATCAATTGATTCATCCATATCAATTGTGGTGTCTATCACTATACTTAGGTTCTCCAATTGCTTCGATTGCGGGTTGCGGCTGTACATGCCAAGGTTCCTGTCGTGCTAATTGTTGGGTCGAGGTGTCATCCCCCGCAAACATCCTTCGATCC
The DNA here is from genome assembly GCA_013146195.2 of Codonopsis lanceolata. Lineage (NCBI taxonomy): Eukaryota > Viridiplantae > Streptophyta > Magnoliopsida > Asterales > Campanulaceae > Codonopsis > Codonopsis lanceolata. The sequence goes on from JABEVN020002666.1 coordinate 9,101, forward strand.
CTAGCTTCCGCCGCGTGTGTAAATCGCTCTTCAACGAAGCCTTCCGAGAAGATCGTATCAAGGTGGAACGAAAAGAATAATAGAAATGGTTTATGACTTAAGTGGCCCTGCGATTGACTTGCAACCACACTCGGAAATGCATATGATTATCTCATGTTTCTAACACCTTTTCTGGAATAATTAGTAGGCAAAGACTTGTGTTAGACGATCTTATGGATCTAAATCCGTAAGCCGAAGCCCCATTTAGAAATTCGCGGGTTAATAACTAAACATGTTAATAAAAATCACAAAAATTGGTCAGCTGAGTTGGTCAATCTTAAACCTTAAACGTTTAGCCTAAGGCGTTCCAAGGTTTGACACGCCCCAGCTACAAAATTAATTTTTAATGTTCATTTCCAATTTCAATGTTTGCCGTCAAATTCCCACGCCTTGCAGTTTAATCCTTTGTCAACTCTGTTAGCCATCCGTTAACATCAATTGCCTTCGGATACTTGACAGATCCTAACGGATTTTGACGAAATTCTAAATGACACATTTAAAACCAAACGTGACACATTAAAAACACAAAAGTGACACATTTTAATGTTAAAAGTGATACTATAAATAAAAATTTATTATAATTTTTATTAAAATACAAAATAACACTCTTAATACTAAAAAGTAACACATTTAATACTAAAAAGTGACACTCTTAATACTAAAAAGTGACACTTTTAATACAAAAAGTGACACATTTAATACTAAAAAGTGACAATCTTAATACTAAAAAGTGACACTATTCCTTAAAGAATTTACCGGACCAAAATGAATCATCCCATGTTTCAAGTTCATCTACTACATGCATAGATCCTGCTCGCTCTGTTACGAAGGGAAGGAGAAAAAGAATTAAGGGAATTATTGAAAAGGGCAAGAAAAAGACTACTGATTTTTCTGATTCCCATCAAGCCAAGAAATTTAGTTCCAAGACTCCTAATGCTCGGTTATTTTAGACATATTTTCAGTAAATTTTGTAAGTTTGAGTAAGAAACATATACTTTACCTTGAAAAAGTTATGGTTTTGTGTTTTTAACGATTGACACTTGGGATTATATACATTTCTATGAATGAGAAGATATATTTCAGTAGTGTTCAATTGGTTATTGATGTTAAAATCACTAGCCCAAAAGTGCCACACTTTAGTCCTAAAATTAACACACTGCAAGCCTAAAAATGACACTCTTATTGATACAAATTGTATGATTATTAAAATGTGTTGTTTTACCAAAAGTGACACACACCTAATGCCTAAAAGTGACACAATTAATATCTAAAAGTGACACACTAAACGTGACACTTATGAATAAAAATTTAAATATGAAAAGTGATTTTTTTTGCCAAAAGTGACACACGTAAAATTTAAAAGTGACACATTCTATGTTTAAAAGTGATACTCTTATTTAAAGTAATTAAGTAAAACTTAATCAGACTTAGTGCAACAATTATCCAAAACTGACCCACTTTTGTTTTCAAAGTGACACATGTCAAGCCTAAAAGTAACACTCTAATTGATCGTAAATGTAAACAATGTTAAAATGACACATCTCTGGCAATAAAACTAAAAAAAAACACACTAGAGAGTTTCGAACATTAGACCAGCGCACTAAACTCTAAACCTTAAGTGTTTTCCAGTAAACCAACTCACCTAATTATCTTTTGCATAATTTTATAACATATTATTTATTTATTATGATCCGCGAATTTTTTGATGGGACTCCTTCTTATAAATAAGGATCCGTAAGACCGTCTTACAGGAGACCACCTCTAATTAGTAATGTTACTAATGTGTTAATTCACAACAAGTAGAAGTTCAAGGTTATTTCTGAACTCTTGTGTTAAATAATAATAAAATTAAAAAAAAACAACACTAACACTAGTGTTTGATTTCGGTCTAATTTTTCGGCGGGCAATAATTCCTCTCTTCATTTCTAAATTATTGTTTTTGTTTGATTTTTGAGTCAAACTGTGACGATCCGACCCGGATTACCCGAGTACACTAATATTTTTTTAAACCGAAAAAAAAATTATTTTTGTGTGTGAAAAGAGTACGATACTCTTAATTAATAAACAAAACACGTGCGCGCAAAGTATCAGTTCATGCATCAGCAATGAACTAATCGAATCCAATTTCTACATCGCGAATCCAATTTCTGCAACCAGATTTTCTGCATTGCACATCCAGTTTCTGCATCGGGAATTCAAATTGATGTATCACGATGAATAAATTGATGCATCGCGATGCGCTGGGTAAGCGATCCATAGCGTGCATCCGGCTTATTAATAACATAGTCGTTTTTTCACTCTCAAAAATGTTTTTTCCAATAAAAATTAATATCGAAGACGGAAACCATTAAAAAACGATTGAAATGAGACCGACCCACAATTTCACCTAGATATTTTAAAAGGGTAAAATGAGTTTATACATGGACTCGGTTCATTTCTAAACACCTATATGCTCAGTCACATCACAGTTGTATTATTTGACTGGACTAAGATCTTAAGATGACTTCAAATAAGTTTTCTACACCAACAGTCACGTACGTCAGTTAGTCGGGCCATGTTGAATGGAGTATCTAGTTTGATATTTATTTGATACTCAGTTCATTAAATATAAATATAAAAATTCATTTGATACTCATAAGCTCATAAGCTACCCAAACAAAAAATTTATACAGCAGTTTGACACAAACTCCAATAATTTTTATATACCCCCATCATCTTTATCTCCAACAAGTTTAAAATTTAGAGAAAATTCATTTGGTGTCCAAATAAGTCAAAACCAAGTCTATATTTATAAATAAAAATGTGTATTTCTTAAAAATATTTTTTAATATTTTTTTAATTGCAAAAAGGCCAAAAATGAAAGAAAAAGAAAAAAAATATTAAACAGGACCCACTTCTTTATTTGTAGTGAGAGAGAGGGTTAGCTGAAAGTTCACTGCTTAATCCGGGTTTGGCGATAGCTTAGGTTAATACTTAAGCCTCCATTCTCTTGTTTATATTTGATGTAAATACCTTGATATACACGTTGTATGTAAAGAAATTGGTAAAAACCAATTTTGATATACCGTTGTACCTTCTATAAGGGATTTGTTTTAGCCTAACCAATATCTCCTACTCGAGACCTATAGTAATGAATTTGTGTAAAGTACTTATTGACCGAGTTTCTGCCATCACTTTGTAGTTCTAGTTATACACACCTATTGAAAAACTAGCTAAAACTACCTAATGAGTATAACTAGAACTTCTAACACAACTCATACATAAATGGACGAGGCGGTCTCTCTCGGATTAAGCGCTGAAATAATAAATCCATAAACCAAAGCACATAATACGAAAAGCTATTACATTGGCTATTTAATAATTGGGTTTGTTGATTTTAGACTCTTTATCTATGTGATTCCACCAACTTTCTTTCTATCTCTTTTACGTTTTATTTAATTATTAACACTTCCGTTCTAAAATATATAATGTTTTAACAAAAAACATTTATTCCAAAATAAATGATGTTTACGATTTCAAGAAAATATTTATCTGCATTTAGTCAAAACTACCCTTATTTAATATGTTCAAATTAAATTATATGTAATTGTGTAAAGAGGGTTGATGAGTCGAAAGAGAAAAATACTAGTACAACTTAAATACAACAAATGATCTTAAATAAGGGTGTATTAGTCTTTTTATAATTTATCTTAATCTGTGTGTAAATTGTTAAACATCATTTATTTTGAGACAAATGTATTATAAAAGAAAATTCAAAGCCTCAAAATTAAATCAATAAATCATGAAGTAAAAAACATCATAAATTCAAGTCAAGGAAAGTAATAGTTTTTTGTTAGGTGTGAAAATTGCTAGGATGGTTCCAAGTCTCCAAGTCAAGTTCCAATTGCTAGGATGATTCCAAGTCTCCAGGTCAAGATCAAATTGCTAGGTTGGTTCCAAATCATTGATTCCAAGTCAACTTAAACATATATTTCCATATCTAAAATTGTTAAAACATCATTAATTGATTGTTTAGTTCCGCATTATTGAAAAGGGAGAGACTCCACAACAATTACTCCCTCAATTCCAAGCAAAATTTAGTGACGTCATTTTAAGAGTTAACTTTTAAAAATTATGTTTACGTTTTTTATAATATTTCATCTTTACCATTCACTTGTGCTGTAATCACATTGCTTGTGTTTTAAGTATTTTTGTAATTAGGACCAACTCTAATGATATTAATATATCTCCTTAATAATTAGATTTTTCAAACGTGAACTCTTTAGGTGGAACGGAAGGAATAATAGCAATGGTCTATGACTTAAGTGGCCCTGCGATTGGCTTGCGACCACGCTCGGAAATGTATATGATTATCTCATGTTTCTAACACCTTTTTCTGGAATAATTAGTAGGCAAAGACTTGTGTAGGACGGTTTTACGGATCTAAATCCGTAAGACGGAGCCCTATTTTGAAATTCGCGAGTTAATAACTAAACCTGTTAATAAAAATCACAAAAATTGGTCAGCTGAGTTGGTCAATCTTAAACCTTAAAGGTTTAGCCCTAAGGTGGTCCAAGGTTTGACACGCCCCAGCTAGAAAATTAATTTTTAATGTGTATTTCTTCTATTTGCTCCGGTGCCCCTCCACTTTCAATGTTTGCCGCCGAATTCCCACGCCTTGCAGTTTAATCCTTTGTCAACTCGTTTAGCCATTCGTTAGCATCAATTGCCATGGGATACTTGACAGATCTTAACGGACTTTGACGAAATGCTAAATGACACATTTAAAACCAAACATGACACATTAAAAACACAAAAGTGACACATTTTAATGTTAAAAGTGACACTATAAATAAAAATATATTATAATTTTTATTAAAATGCAAAGTAACACTTTTAATACTAAAAAGTAACATATTTAATACTAAAAAGTGACACTCTTAATGCTAAAAAGTGACACTCTTATTACTAAAAAGTGACACTCTTCCTTAAAGAATTTACTGGACCAAAATGAATCATCTCGTGTTTCAAGTTCATCTACTACATGCCTAGATTCTACCCGCTCTGTTACGAAGGGAATGAGAAAAAGAATTAAGGGAAGTATTGAAAAGGGCAAGAAAAAGGCTACTGATTTTTCTGATTCTCATCAAGCCAAAGAATTTGGTTCCAAGACTCCTAATGCTCGATTATTTTAGACATATTTTCAGTAAATTTTGTAAGTTTGAGTAAAAAACATATACTTTACCTTGAAAAAGTTATGGTTTTGTGTTTTTAACGATTAACACTTAGGATTATATACATTTCTATGAATGAGAAGATATATTTCAGTAGTGTTCATGTGAGAACCCAAACCCTACTTGTGTAACATGTCTTCTATACTTGATCCATATGTTCATTATGTGCCTTAACATGTTTTAGAATCCATATTGTTCATACCATGTTCCCATTAGGTCAACCATGATCGTAGTTGCTTGTATGCCCTCTATACGTTGCATGCTTTGTTATAACTGCTTCGTGTATCATCTTAGTACTTAACTAAGTCCTACCAGAGCCTTAGTACCTTTATGACATGTTTAACGTATGCCTTAACATGTTAGATACTTCATTTGGTTCATGTCATGCTTACATTAGGATTGTTATGTTCATAGTCGCTTGAATACCTTCTATGTGTTGCATACCTTGCCGTTTGTGCTTTGAGTGTTCACCTTAGCATGTTAGCACTTAACCAAGTCTTGTTGGAGTGCTATTACCTTGCATAAATGACTTATAGCATTCATCTTGATCATAGTAGGCTTGGTTGAGAGTTTAGAAGCATTGTTGCTTTGTTTGAGTCTTAGGGTTTCTCGGGATTGCCTTTGTTGCTCGTATTGTTTGTGTTTTAAACTTGTGAGAAGTTCATTTGAGTTCTAGACCAAGTGTACTAGTATTTATCATTCTTTCACAATCATTGTTCATAGACTTGTTGCCTTTGGTTATGAGATGACCAATTTATTCCTTCACAGATCAGTCATGTTTTTGGGCAAACTTCGGGAAAATTCTGGTACCAATCTACTAAATAGAATTTTCTACAAATTTGGTATGTTTTACCTTCATACGTTAGGTTACTCTCTGTAAAATTTGGTAATTTTCCAAGGTGTCTAAGTACCTCAATTAGGTCTTGACTTATGGCTGTGTCAGAATTCAGTTTTCAGAAAAACAACTTCTGTACTTGATTTTTGTTGTAACCATATCTTGATGGATATAAGTCCAAATGGAGTAATTTAAAATACTAAAATATAATATAATGAGTCTAGTTTCAGAAAAATCAAAAATCACCTCATTTGGAGTTGTGAGAGATTTATGGTCGATTTTACAAGATTGACTGTCGAGTAACTTATCAAAAAAATGGTCATGAACTTAGCTGCAGCATTCCAGGCGCCCGCCTGGACTTTAGTGAGGCGCCCGCCTCAACTTCTGGGAGAATTTCAATTTCAGCTTCCAGCCTCAGCTTCCCAGGCGCCCGCCTTCTTGTGAGCGCCCGCCTCATCTTCGAGGCGTTTCACGGATTTTTCCCTGTTTTCTTTGTTGTGCGACTTATGGCAACCAAACCCCTATCCAAACCTTTTCTAAACATCACTTAAACCTCCCTAACACTCCTTAATTATGTCCTAACATTATTAACATGTTTTAAGTGTGGATTAAGAGTCCATTAGTGAGCATTAACAAGCCAAAAATCAGATATTTTCTTACCACAATATGTTGACACTTGTCCCACTCAGATTTTCAGCAAATATAAGCCACAATCTGACTTGTTGACCTTCATTCTTCTCCTTCACTCTTCAAGAACGAAAATTCTTCTTCTCCCAAGTTCTCCCATGGCCTCTTGAAGGTTTCTCTTGGTCCTCCATCATCCTCTCATCTTTTGCTCAAGCCCCCTTCATTAAAAGTGTAGAGCTTGAAGAGTTGAGCAGTTTCAACCAATTTGTTTGTGCTCTTCCTATCTTCTTCCTTGGTGAAAGGTAAGCTATTGATTCCCCTTAGGAAGTATGTTAGTCTTGCCATGTCCCCTTCTTCTCATGTTTCTCATGCTCCTACCATGTCCATGCCATGCTTAATGATGAGATGAGTTTGTAAGGATTTTGAATGATATATTCATCTTTTTGTTTTTGGTCCTATGACTAGAAGTAAATATGTTCTATGCCTCCTTAGGAACAACTATTGTTCTTGGACCAATGACTTTTGATAACTCTATGAGATTATGAATTCTAGGGTTTCACATGCTAGAAATTGTTCATCTTATTGATTGGGTCCTATGCTTAGAATCAAATGTGTTCTATGCCTTTCTAGGATTAACTAATGTTCTTGGACTATTGGCTTTTGATAACTTTTGAAATAATGAATCTAAAGTTCCCTTGAATTATGAAATGTTGAACTTGATAATTCTTGACTATGGTTGTTAAGTGGATTAACGGCCTAGTTATTCGACACGAGAACTTAGAAAAGGGTTTATGATGCATTTAGCATTTAAACTCTATTGGATGAATTTTTTAGAGACGACTCAACGGAGTCAAACTTAGTGAGCCATTGAACAATACCGGCTCAATGATCAATCCCTACGACGTTCTTACACGTTCCTCTAAGAATGATAATTCTAGACTCTTGAGATTTGGATTGATTACCTTGTTTGATTCTTGATGTCATATAATGGAATACCTATTTGACATGTTGAGTTCGCTCTTGTCGAACTCATTCTGCTTGATTATTGCGATAATTCTAGACTATTGAATTGGATTGATTTACATGCTTGATTCTTGATGTCATGTAATAGAATACCTATTTGACATGTTGAGTTCGCTCTTGTCGAACTCAATCCTGCTTGATTATTGATGAGAATAATTACTTGTCATGAATGAGATCGCTCTTGTCGACCTCGTTCCTTACTTGAGAATTTGTTAAGTAGACACTACTTGGCATTTGCATGAGTCGGTGGCATCCTGTCCTTGATTCACACACGCCTCCACTTGGCCACGGTGGGAAGTAGCTCCTTCTTGTGTAATCAATGAGCATCATTGGTGTCTATCCGGGCATTCCTCGGAAGGTCGATGCACTTACACGCATCGACACATGCACGCTCAAGATAACGCTTGTATGCGGGGAACTACGTGCGGCAGGCTCTCCATATATCCTTATCCTATGTGATTTAATTTCAAGCACCTATGTGAAACAATGTGCATCTTGGATATATGATCTCTATGCTTATGTGACTATACCTTGCCTTGTATGTTGCATATTGTCATGACATGCATGATTGATAGCTTACAAGTCTTTATGACTTACCCATTCCCCTTTACTTCTTTAGATCCTAGCAAAAGAGCCGGTCGCTTCGGCGTTGAGGCTTGCGGTGTTAGTGCTTTATTTCCCCTTTTGTGCGCCGTTGGAGTTGAAGAGGTGGTTTAGATGTCCTCTTCCTTTCTTTTGTTATTTTGCAAGGACGATGGGTTTAAGCAAGTCAATTAGACTATGCTTGGGAATTTGTATAGAACTTGTAACGCCCCATAATCTTGCATGTGCATTCTATGCTTGTCTTTATACTTTCTTGGTTGATTGTTAGCATGTTTACTTGTTATATAAGCGTCTTAGAATCATTCATAGATCATTTTTGAAGTCCATAACATGTTTAGAATCATATAAACTTGTTTGTTGAATCGCCGGTTTGATCGCGTTGAATTTGGCCTTAGCGATTCCTCTCGTTGCTCGTATTTGCTTCTATTTCGACGTACGAAGTGTTCGTTGAGTTCTTGGCTTTATATTCAGGTCTTAATCATGTTGAAACAAACCTTTTTCATGCCCAAGATATCCTAGTTTGATTGGTGATTGATTGTTGTTTGATTTGTTGTTCATTCGTCGTGGTTTGAGCCTTGTTCTATCTTGTTCGGGGTTGTTCGCGTTTCCGACTTGTTTTGAGTAGGGTTAGACCTTAGAATGGTTGCCCAGTTTGGGACCATTTAGATCAAGTTTAGACCAAGTTTTAGAGGTTGGAGGCGAGGCGATGTTTCTTGTGGCGCCCGCCTGGATCTTTGGGAGTAATTGCGAGAGTGGTGCAACTGAGGATGGCCTCGGTAGTTGAGGCGGCCAGCATGATAGCCTTAGGTGAGGCTCCGCCTCACTGCTTTGTCTGTTACTGGGATGATTTCTCTCGTTCGAAATTGGACGACTTGTACTCTTCAAACCCCTATCTAAACCTATCCTAAACCTCCCAACCCTTCCTACTTAAGTCCAACATCCCTAACTAGTTTTTAATGATAGATTAAGATCACCTTAGTGACCAATTAAGCCACAAATCAGATTAGAAAAGGACCACAAGTGGTTGACACTTGTCCCACTCAACTTTGACCTCTTATAAGCCACAAATCAGCTCTTTGACCTCATTTGCTCTGAGAGCTCTTTCCAAAAACGGGATTTCATCTTCTCTCTTTCTTCCATGGTTGCTTGAGGTCTTCATCTTCATCTTCAATCATCCATTCATCCTTTGCCCAAAGCCCTTCATTAAAGTTGTAGAGCTCGAGAGAAGCATTTCCATCCGATTGGTTTCTTCCATTGCTTTCTTTGGTGTGTAACTAGTAAGTTACCTTCTTCATCTTCTTCTTTTAGTTCTCATTGACCCTAAGGAAGCAAAGCCTATGTTGGTTGAGGTCAATGAGGGCACATATGCTTCATATGCTATATTCTTGTATGTTGAAATTGTGAGCTTGCTAGGAGCATGTTTAGGATGATTCCTACCTATGAATGTTTATAATACTCTTCCATCTTGTCTATTTAAGGTTTGAACATGTTAAAGCCATGTATTATATTGTGATGGAAGTGTTGATTCATGTGAATGCCCTAGTTTATGCCTTCTTGAAATGTTGTGAAAGTGTTATGTGTTATATCTCAATTTTGGACTATATGATATACATGAATCACTTTGCATTGCCTTGGTGAGTTTAATACCTTGTTGAACCTAGAATTGACCTAGGTTGGGTTATGAAGCATATAGCTTCAATTTCTCCAAAATTGGGAATTTAGAGCAAAAGACTCAGGTCGATTAGGGAAGATTTGAACGTGATAAACCTAATTTCAATCCCTCGAAGTTTGGACATCGTTTGATTGGTTTACTCAAGTATGAGCTTGGTTTGATTGTTTATAACAAGTTTTTATGAAAGGTTGGTTTTGTGCAATTTAATTGCCTTGATATGATTTTATAGTAGAGATTAATACCTACTTGTTTGGTCGAGTTCGCTCTTGTCGAATCGGTCTTTGATTGGTTTAGTCAAGTAAATATCTACTTGTGCATCACATTGAGTCCACTGGCATTATTTGGTTTGTTTATTGGGTCAAGGTGGAGACGATGCATCGCCTTCACGAATTATGGGATTCGTGCTCGCTATGGATCGCCGCACAGGACTTCACACACACCTCCATTGTTGGCGCAATGGGGAAGTAGCCCTTTCCGTATCGGTTAAGTGCCGCATTGGCTTGCTATCTAGATCGAGTGGTACTTGATAAAAGTTGATGCATTCACAGAGCATCAATGTTGCACGATAAAGTATAATAAAGTTTTATTGCAGAACTACGGCGGCCGTGACTATATCATATCCTACTTGTATGATTTAATTTCCGCACTTATGTGAACAATGTGCTAAGTGCTATATGATGATATATTGCTATAAGTGAGATAAATGTCATGCTATAACATGAACATGCATTTTTGTAACTTACTAAGTCTTTTCGACTTACCCTATTTGTTTGCTTTGTCTTTCCTTAGATCCGAGCCGAGGAGACGGTCGGGGATAGACTTCGCTTTGTACTCGCTTTGGTTGTTTGTATTAGCGGTTGCTCTTTTGGACTTTTGTTATTAGACTTTATTTTGGAAAGGACGTTGGGAAGCAAGTCATGTAGACTTGGCTTGGGTTTTGTTGTTTTGATGTTGTTGTAACTTAACTATTTGACACTTGTAATCTTTTGGTATTGACTTATGTCGAGCCTGCTTATATGTGTATGGTTCACTACGGTTTTCTTCCGCTAAAGCTCGTTTAATTTTTGTTGTTGTTGTTGTCTCCGGCATGTCAGCCGCTGAGGTTATTATAAGCATGTGTTAATAATTGTAGGAGTAGTTGTTGGTTCCTACCGTAACGCCGATGACTTGTTTATTTTAGGTTGTTTTTCCGGCCAAGTGTAGCCGAAGTTGTTGTTTGTATGCGATGTTGCGCCACATGAATTTTATGATCCTACTATGCATGCTTGTGTTATTGATTATTTGGACGGCACGACTGATCTCGCATTGGGTCCGGTCGGGTCGTCACGCTTGGTAATAGGAGTTATAGGTTAGCCGTCGTACTGTGATAGGTTCCATGGCCTAGTTGGCTTTAATTGTGTTGATCTAACGTCGCAGTGAATTTGTAGAGTCCGATGGTTAATCCAGGAGGTAGACCTGTGGAGAGGTCCTACTTGAACCCCTGGTAGGCCGAGGTACCACCGCAGAGGATCCCAGAGTTCTGATATGGCCAACCACATCGCAGATTGTTAGCTTTTCTCCGTCAGTGTGCCGTGAGAGGTCAGCAGAGGAGCACACCACCAACCACCACCTAAAGACCAAGGACTGACACTACTTTCTGAGA